>PVKM010013273.1:0-30481 GCA_004027735.1 Carollia perspicillata
TCCATGATTACTAACACAAAATTAAACGAAGCAGCTACACTATATTTAAAGCAATCTTTACCATTATTTTAAATCCATTGAAAACCCTGAGTGACTTTTTAAGGTGACGAGATGATATTAAGAGATATGCAAACAGTCAACAGCCTAAGAGTACTCAAGTCCTGCTGAAAAAAAAGAATATGGATGATCTGTCCTCTTATTTATAGATATGTATAAAGTTAAGAATAAGACAATGTGCTTTTTATACCAAAATCTGAGTGACCAATGAGAAATAACTGCTAAGACATAGATTTATACATTTATTCGAACCTGACATGCAAGAGATGACATTCAGTTGAGTAGGAAATGTTCAAAATATGACACTGTGACAATTATTTATATATATAAAAATTAATCATGTGAATGTTTACTTTATACAATTAAAATCTAACTTAAAGAGTCCTAAATGAGATAGAAAGACTATTAAAGCTTTTAGAAGAATACAGATAACAATGTTGAGTGTGTGTGTATATATATGTATATTTATATATATAAAATACTGCATGTAATCTCAAGGTCAGCAAAAATTTTTGTCATTTTGTGCTATTATTTAAGCTAGTCTTAAAAATAACTAAATATAAAAGATGCATTTTTATTTATTTTTTAAAGATTTTATATATTTATTTTTAGAGGGACAGGGAAGGAGAGAGGGAGAGAAACATCAATGTATGATTACTTCTCATGCATCCCCCACTGGGAACTGGCCTGCAACCCAGGCACGTGCCCTAACTGGGAATCGAACGGCAATCGTTTGGCTCACAGGCCCACACTCAATCCACTGAGCTATGCCAGCCAGGGCCCATTTTTATTTTTTTAAAGGTAGGATTACCTTCTTTTTTAAAGATTTTATTTACTTATTTTTAGAGAGAGATGAAGGGTGGGACAAAGAAAGAGAAATATCAGTGTGTGGTTTTCTCTTGCATGTCCCCCACTGGGGACCTGGTCCGAAACCCAGGCATGTGCCATGACTGGGCATTGAACTTAAAACCCTTGGTTCGCAGGCAGGCACTCAATCCACTGAGCTGCACCAGCCAAGGCTAAAAGAAGTATTTTAAAATAGGACTGTATTAAAAGAAACAATATATGTTTATCAAAAGATAATCTAATAATAGCAAAGAGATAAGATCTAACAATTCCACACCTAGATACATATCCATGAGACATTCTTGCACATACACAGTGGGAATTATGTGCCAGGAATTTCACAGTGCCGCCTGTATGATAAAAATCTGGAAATATACACACAATAAACAAACAAACAAACCTCCACTCTTTTTCACTCTTCTTTACTGGATGCGGACAACAATGTTACAGTGATAGTGGAATTAAAATTAATAAATCACCCAATTATGTCTTCACCTAGCCTTGCTGATATCTTAAGAACTTGTAAATAGTAGCTTCTATCATAGCTTACATTTATTAAAGTCATTGATCTCATAATCTCATTTTCCTCCTGCCCCATTTTAGTAGGTACTGTTATTCTTCTTTACTGATGAAGATCAGAGAGTTTCCCAAGATCATAATGCTTGAAGTGCTTCTGATCCCCAGTCTGTCTCTGGGATTATTTCGCATGACCTCCCTCACTCTGTCAACTGATAGGTGTCTGCATTCCTCCAATAACTTAAGCACACTGTCCCGTGGAAAGTTTGGAAGTTCTCTTCCTTTGTCTGGGCTACTATCTCCCAAATAATCTATTTGGCTCACTGTTTCATCCAGTTATTTTAAATTCTTTCTTTTTAATTTTTAAGCATATTCTATTGATTATGCTGTTACAGGTGTCCCAGTTTTCTCCCTTTGCCCTCCTCCACCCTGTACCCCTCTTCTCTCCAGCACTCTCCACCTCTTAGTTAATGTCCATGGGTTGTGCATGTAAGTTCTTTGGCTTCATCCTTTCCTATACTATTCTTAACCTCCCCGGTCTCCTTTGTTCCTACCAGTTATGCTTCTTGAACCCTGCACCATTTCTCCCTCTTTTCCCCTTTACCCTCCCAGCTGATAAGCCTCCAAATGATCAGCATACCTATGATTCTGTTCCTGTTCTGGTTGTTTGCTTAATTTGTTTTTGTTTTTGCTGTTTAGATTCAGTTGTTGATAGTTGTTTGTTGTCATTTTGTTTCAGTTTTGTCATTTCTTTACATTGTTGTTCAGTTACAGTTGTCCAGCCTTTTTCTCCATTCCTTTCCCCTGCCCTGCCCCCAACTCTGCTCCCACAGTCAATCCCTAGCCCACTGCCCATGTGCATGTCATTTCAATGTTCATAGTACTGATCTTCTTTTTCTTCAATAAGTCCCTTTAACATTTTATGTAATAAAGGCTTGGTGATGATGAGCTACTTTAGCTTTACCTTGTCTGGGAAGGACTTTATCCACCCTTCCATTCTAAATTTAACACCTTTAATAAAATTGTTCTTTATATTTGTATCTTCACCTTTGACCATGTTACCCTCATTTACCTTTTTTTTTATGGTACTTTCTTACCACCGGGCATATTGTAGAATTGCTTATTTTCTGCTCACCTTAGAAAGTTACTTCTGTAAAGCAAAGACTTTGTTTCTTTTGTCTGTTGTTGTGTTATCTATACCTAGAATAATGCTTAACAATAGTAGGCATTCAATACGGTTTTGTTCAGTGAAATCAAAGAAAGCAGTAAATTGAAGCTGGGCCATTAGTTACCAGGGAATGAATATCACAATGCCTACTAAAATGATTGTATAATTTCATAAGATGATCCATAAAATGCTCTCCACAGTGTTATCTGGTCTAATCACTCTTGCAGCTGTGCTGATAAAAGCAGGGAGGAAGACCGGAGCTGTACCATCAAAGTATGACGATTGCCTCCCTACAAATTGGATTATGGCATAAAAGTGCACAGGGATGGATGCTCACAGTTCTCGGGCACACCAGCTGCTCCTGACACTTTATGCAAGAAGACCACCAATGGAAGTTGCAGTTCTACACATACAGAATTAGGGCCTGCAATGTATTATTGGAGGACTCAACTCACATTTCATCCACATTTGCTCTGAAAAGAAGAGCCATTTACACAGAAAAAAACCTACAAACAGCTGTTTCTTCCCTGGCTGGTGTGGCTCAGTGGACTGATTGCCAGCATGAGAACCAAAGGTTCTCTGGTTGGATTCCTAGTCGGGGCACATGCCTGGGTTGTGGCCAGGTCCCCAGTCGGAGATGCAGGAGAGGCAACCACACACTGATGTTTTTCTCCTTCTCTTTCTCCCTCCCTCTCTAAAAATAAATAATAAAAATCTTAAGAAAAAAGAAAAAGGAAGAAACTTGTTTCTGGCCTCTCCTATTTATTTGTACTGTTGGTTGTGATTGGGAATAACAAAACAAAAAATATTTTCTCTCTCTTTTATTCTCCCTGGCTAAGATGTTAGGCCCTATAAGGGGAAACTACAAATTTTCTTTTAGTCCCCGATGCTTAGACCAGCGTCTGGGTTAAGCTAAACTAAATAAATTAACTAGCAAAGAACAGCTTCTGGAATTTATACAATAATATATTCTTAAATTGTTTTACAATTTTTGTTATCTAACATAATCTAACCAAAACACAACATGCTAGCAACTGCACAGCTTCATTGCTCCCATTGGTTGCAGTTTTCTATAAAAAGAACATACTGCTAAGCAGGCAGCAGAAAAATCAAGATAAGTGTTAGCTATTTAACTTTAGAATTGCACTCTTTGTAACAACCAAATGTTTCTTATGACATTTTCAGAAATTTCACCCTTCCATAGTTCTTTATTTTTTTGTCTATTTTTTCCTTATTTTTGTTGTTGACACTATTGCAGATATCTTCTTTAGAAGTGTCCTGGCATCCCAAGCAATCATATTTTGGTTCACTTCATTCTTTTCATACACTGCTACTTTCTGAATGTCAGCAGAATAAAATAAACCCTTTTTTATTTTTTCAAAATAAAGATATAAATACACAAACATGCACAAGCTTAAAAGAAATAAACATAAAAGAGGCATAAAGAAAGAAAAAAGAAATAATGCTCTTCTATCACATATATGTTGTACATTCAATTTTGAAAGTAAATTTGCATTTTGAATTATTTTGGTAGCATCTAGAGATAGCTAAACTTAGTAGAATCTTATAAAGTGATGAGATATAGAAAGATTAAATCAATAAATGTTAAGTCAAACAGCCATTAGTTTGCATGTATCTCTAAAATAGAATGTTGACAATAAAGAATAAATTTTCACTTTAACACTTCACTAAATGTGTTCACTATAACATTTAAAAGTTTAAAAAAACTGAGATTTTAAAATACAGGGCAGACAAGTGGAGGTTTACAGCACAGTTCCAACATTCATTTGAGTTAATAAAGCTATTGTAACAATCATTTTTCATGTGGAAAACAAACATTTTTCCACATGAATGACTATAAACTATTTTGCACACCCACATACTAAAAAAATATATATATAAGCACTAAGGGGAAATTGAAAATATAAACTAAAATTTTAATTCATTGCTTTTATGTTTTTTATATTTATTGTTGCTGTATTTTTCCATTACCCTTTAGTCACTGTATACCTCTTCCCCCCTAGCAATCACCACACTGTTGTCCATGTCCATGAGCCTTTTTTCTCTTTGCTCAATCCCTCCAAACCTTACCTTTCCTCTCCTTCCCTTAGCTGCATCCTACTTTCTATGAGTCAGTCTATTTTGCTTGTTAGATTCCACATATGAGTGAGATTATATGATATTTGTTTTCCTCTGATGGACTTATTTCACTTAGCATTATGTTCTCCAGGTCTATCAATGCTGTTGCAAAGGGTAAAAGTTCATTCTTTCTAGGGCCGAGTAGCACTCTATTCTGTAAATGTCCCATAGCTGTTTTATCCACTTACCTACTGATGGACAATTGGGCTGCCTCCACATCTTGGAGATTGTAAATAATTCTGCAATGAACATAGAGGTGCTTATATTCTTTGAAATTCGTTTTTTGGGTTCCTTTGCATACATTCCCAGACGTGGGATCACTGGGTCAAAAGGCATATTTTAATTTTGGCGGGTATCTCCATACTGCTTTCCATAGTGGCTGCATCAATCTGCATTCCCCCACCAAGAATGCAAAAGGGGTCCCCTTTCTTCATGTCCTCCCTGGCACTTGTTGTTTGTTGATGTATTGATAATAGCCATTCTGACAGGTGTAAGATGATATTGCATTATAGTTTTAATGTGCATTTCTCTGATGATTAGTGACATTGAGCATCTTTTCATATGCCTATTGACTTTCTGTATGTTCTCTTTGAAGAACCATCTATTAGATACTTTGCCCACATTTTAATTGGATTGGTTGGTTTTTTGGTGTTGAGTTTTGTAAATTCTTTACAAATTTTGGGTATTAAACTCTTATCACATATGTCAGTGAATAGGTTCTCCCATTCTGTGGGTCATCTTTATTTTGTTGATGTTTTCCTTTGCTGTGCAAAAAAATTTAGTTTGTTGTAGTCCTATTTGTTTATTTTTTTCTTCTGTTTGCCCTGCCTGGGGAATTATATCTGGTAAAATATTGCTACAAGCAATGTCTGAGATTTTGCTGCCTATGTTTTCTTCTATGATTTTTTATGGTTTCAAGTCTATCATTTAAGTCTTTAATCCATGTTGTATTTATTCCAATATGGTGTAAAAAGGTAGTCTAGTTTCATTTTTCTGCATGTTTTTGTCCAATATCCCCAATACCATTTATTAAATAAGCTATCTTTAGCCCATTGAATGTGGTTCCTTTCTCTGTTGAATACTGATTGACTAAAAAGGTGTGGGTTCATTTCTGGCTCTCTATTCTGCTCCATTTATCTATGTGTCCATTTTTATGCCAGTACTATGCCATTTATTACTATGACTTTATTGTATAGTTTGATATTAGGTAGCATGATTCCTCCAATTTTATTTTTCCTCTCAGTATTGTTGTTGCTATGTGGGGTCTTCTTCACTCCAAATAAATTTTTGAAATATTTGATCTAATTCTATGAAATATGTCATTGGAATCTTGATAGAAATTGCATTGAATCTATAGATTGCTTTTGGTAGTATGGACATTTTAATGACGTTAATTCTTCCTATCCATGAACACAGTATGTGCTTCAAATTGTATCTTCTTCAATTTCTTCTTCAGTGTCTTATAATTTTCTGACTAAAGATCTTTCACATCCTTAGTTAGGTTTATTCCTAGGTATTTTACTCATTTTGAAGCAATTGTAAATGGGATTGTTTTCTTAATTTCCATTTTCTGTTAGTTCATTATTGGAATATAAGAATGCAACTGATTTCTGGATGTTAATATTATATCCTGCTACTTTACTTAATTCACTTATCACTCCTAGTGATTTCTTGGTGGAATCTTTAGGGTTTTCTCTGTTTATTATCATGTCATCTGCAAATAAAGACAGTTACTTCCTTTCCAATTTGGATGATTTTTATTTCTTTTTCTTGACTGATTTCTGTGGCTAGAATATCCAGTACTATGTTGAATAAAAGAGGTGAAAGCAGACATCCCTATCCTGTCCCCAATCTTAAGGAGAACACTTAAAGGTTTTGCCCATTGAGTGTGATCCTGGTAGTGGGTTTGTCATAAATGGCCTTTATTATGTTTAGGTATGTTTCTCCTATTCCCACATTGCTGATAGTTTTTTTTTAATCATATATGGGAGCCAGATTTTATCAAATGCATTTCCTGCATTTATTGATGTGATTATGAGGTTTTTATCCTTTATTTTGTTTACATGGTGAATCATTTTTAATTATTTGCTATTGTATCAACCTTGCATTCCCAAAATAAATCCCACTTTATCATGATGTATGATATTTTCCTTGCATTGCTTTATTCAGCTTGCTAACATTTTTTTGAGGATTTTAGCATCTGTGTTCATCAGAGATATGGGCCTATAATTTTCTCCTTTTTAGTGTCTTTATCTGGTTTCAAAATTAAGATAATGCTGGTCACTTGGGAACTTTCTATCCTCTTGAATTTTTTGCAATAGTTTGAGAAGGAGAGGTGTAAGTTCTTTTTGAAATGTTTGATAAAATTCCCCTATGAAGCCCTCTGGTCCAGGGCTTTTATTGGCTAGAAGTTTTCTGATTACTGCTTCAACTTCACTAGGTGTAATCTGTCTATTCAGGCTCTGTGATTCGACTTTGGAAGATGTGTGATTCTAGGAATTTATCTATTTCATCCAGGCTGTCCAGTTTGTTGGCATATAATTGTTCATAAATTTTTTATAATCCTTTGCATTTACTTAGTATCAGTTGTGCTTTCCTCTCTTTAACTTCTGATTTATTTATTTGGGTCCTCTCTCTTTTTTCCTTGATGAGTCTGGTTAAAGGTTTGTCAATCTTTTTACCTCTTCAAAGAACCAGCTCTTGGATTTATTGATCTTTTCTTTCATTTTTTAGACTCAATTTTGTTTATTTCTGCTCTGATCTTCCCTTCTACTCACATTGAGTTTTGTTTGTATCTCTTTTTCAAGTTCTTTGAAGTGTGATTTAAATTTATTATTTGGGCTTTTATCTGTTTTTTATTTTTATTTTTTGCAATAGCCCTACAGTGCTATAAATGCACTACTTAGGATTGCTTTCACTGTGTCCCACAGATTTTGGATTGTGGTGTTCTCTTTTTCATTTGTCTCAAGGTATCTTGATTTCTTACTTGATGTTAGTATTGATCCATTCATTGTTGAGTAACATGTTATTTAGCTTTCACGTCTTTGTGTGTTTTTCAGTGTTCTTGTGATTGATTTTTAGTTTCACAGCATTGTGGTTAGAGAGGATGCTTGATATGATTTTAACCTTCTTTAATTTATTGAGACTTATTTTGAGTCCTGACATGTGGTCTATCCTAGAAAACATTCCACGTGCACTTGAAAAGTGTGTGTGCATGTGTGTGTGTATTCTGCTGCTTTGGGTGGCAATATCCTGAGGATATCAATTAAATTCATTTGGTCTAGTATGTCATTTACAGCTGCTGTCTCCTTGTTGATTTTCTGTCTGAAAGATCTATCCACTGAAGTCCGTCGAGTGTTAAAATACCCTACTATGACTGTATTTCTGTCAATTTCTCCCTTTATATTTATCAAGATTTGCTTTACATATTTAGCTTCTCCTATGTTGGGTGTGTAAATGTTTTTTAAAGTTACATCCTCTTGTTGGGTTGTTTCTTTTATAATTATGTAGTGTCCTTCTTTGTCTCTTACTATAGCCTTATTTATAAAGTCTATTTTGTTGGATATAAGCATTGCTGCCTCAGCTTTTTCCCTTTTCTATTTGCATAAAATATCTTTATCCATTCCTTTACTTTTAGTCTGTTTATATCTTTTGACCTGAGGTGGGGTCTTGGAGGTAGCATATATATGGGTCTTGTTTTCTTATCCATAGAGCTACCCTAAGGTTTTGGGTTGGAGCATTTAAGCCATTTACATTTGAAGTGATTATTGATAAATACATATTTAGTGCCATTTTATTGTTAGACCATTCTCTTCTGTTTTTCTTTCTTTCTTTTTTCCTTCTTCTTCTTAGAGCAAACCCTGCTTAGAAGCAAACCTTTTTCTATGTCAAACATTGCCTACGACTGGCCCTGGGCAACCAGTTCAGAGCTATCAGTTATCCATAGCTTGTGGCTCCCTCTACTGGGCCTGTTTGTGTGCAGAAAGAACCAGTCAGTGCACCAATGCTGGCTTTTACCAGCACAGAGACTGGGGGAGTGTCAGCTAAAGTCTCAGATCTCCCAGAGGTTCACCTTAGTTTTAAAACTAATCACTGATAGAGCCTCAAACTGTACTCAGAAGCTTGACTTACGATGCACAGGGTGGGGCAGAGTAATTCCTGTGATCAGGCTACTGCTTTTCCTTAGGCTGATGCCATTCAGAGAGCGGTGTTCTGCCTGAGAAAGAAGGACTCTGGAGTATGGTGAAATACTCAGCACATGAATCTTAGTGGCTATTTCTTCACTTCCCTCCCCAGAGCCACCAGTTCTAGATTCTCCTCTTACATCTCTAGTCCACTTTGTCTTCCTTCTGTGAGAGCCCAAGGTAAGTAAGTGGTTGTGAATGGAATTTTTTGCATTGTCCCTTTAAGAGTATCTTTGCAACTTCAGCCATCTCTCCCAGGTAGACAGGAACTCTGCTGCTTTTCAGAGCTGCATGTTATTTGGGTTCTATTCCTCACTCTGGTGTTATAGGTAGGGAGCCCAGCTTGGGGTTCAGAGCACACACTTCTCAGTAGTAATCCCCTGGCTGCTGAAATATCCCTCCAGGACTTAGCTGCTGCCCATGGGAGCCCAGCCAGCTCTCTTGCACCTCTATTGCACTCCCTACCAGTCTCTCTGTCATGACGTGACTTCTTCCATCTCTCAGTGGATATAAGGCTTTTACTCTAGTTAGTGTTCAGTTGGCTATTAAGGATGATTTTTCTATAACTTAGTTGTAATTTGTTTGGTCCTGGGAGGAGGTTAGTGTATCTTCCATTTAATCCTCTTCCATCTTCTCCAGTCACTTTTATATAACTGAGAATATATTTTCTCATATGTAATACTCACTAGCTGTGTAAATTTGGTAGTCACTTTGCATGCCTGGATTGATCTTCTGATCTTTCTGTTTAATAATAACATTAAGACTCAACATTATATAAATATCTAATTTAGTAATATATTGAAGTAATTTCAAGTGTTGTAAGGAGGGACTGAGTGCAATTATTTGTCATTAACAGTATTGTCTCATTTATGCAGTTAATACACACACATGAATTCACACCCACAACATAGGGGACATGCTTATTTAAAATTAATAAAATGAAAAATGAAACTCAACAGTAAGAGAAAATCACCATTGAACTTATAGGTTCTTTTCTCCCAAACATTTAATAAAATAATTTTTCTTGAGTGTTAAAAATATGACTATAATACATTCTCTTCTGTAACCTGCTATTAATCTCGCATTGTGGTTCCAATTGTTAAATTTCTACAATATATCATTTTAATGACTACATAATATTTAATAACATATAACATTACAATTATATGTATCCAATTTCAAAAAACCTTTATAATAATTTTTACTTTTTCCTGTTAAAATATTTCTGGAACAAAATGTTAGGACCTAACTTTCAGTATACTACAGTTTTAAAAATAACTAACTGGTAAAGAAGAAATGATACACTCTTGTTATAAATTTGTATTTTGTTAGTTACTTTTTCTTAATTTTAGCTTATCTATATAAAGTACATATCTCATATTATTTAAAATACACAGCAATCCTAAGAGCTATACCTCATGTCATTATTCTACAGCTCTTCATGTACAAATCCAATATTAATCTTAGATGCTAATTCCTTGGAAAAGAATCACCATGATTGACAGATATATACATTTTTTCAAGGCCTATCTCCTAGAGTTTTTAATTCTTTAGGTCTCCACAGAGTCTGAGGGATTTGTATTTTTAATAAGCTCTTGAAGCAATATTTCCCCTTTATATAGTGTGCCAAATACTGTATAATCTCTGCTCTACTTTTGGTATTCTTAAGATTTTTCTACAAAATGTTTAAAAGTTTTAATGATGATGGCTTTGCAAATATCTCATACTTGCAAAAATACTTAAGGTAATGTACTAGAAAATAGTTTCACAGGGGCTTCCAGTTGCCTCCAGTTATCATATCTATTCATTATGTATTTAATTTAAAAAAATTGCAAGATGGAAGCATAGGTAAATAAAGCTCGCCTCCTCTCACAACCTTAGCAAAAATTACAACCTCAATACAAAACAACTATCATGCAGAATCATCAGAAAATTGAGCTGTATGGAAGTCCGAAAACCAAGGAATTAACCAAGTCACATTCAACCAGACAGATAGGAGTGGTGGAGATGTAGACATGTGGAGACATGGAATGAGCAGTCCCATGTCTATTTGTGATAAATAAAAATCAGGAGAGATATCTCAGGATGGAGGGATCACAGCACTATAATAAACCACCAAGCTCAGGGTTCCAGTGCCAGGAAGGTAAGTCCCCATAACTTCTGGCTGTAAAAACCAGTGGGAATTGGGGCAGAGCAAGAAAATGTGGGTTTTTCAGGTATCTCCTCCTAAAGGGCTTGAAATGGACTTAGGACTTACGAAGACTCACTCCCTCTGAGCATCAGCACCAGGGCAACAACTAGAATGGTGGTGGTGGCACAAGAGGAGAAACTGAAGTGTCTGGAATCAGGGCAAGTGCCAGGGGAGAGCTTCCTCCTGGAAAAAACTCCAGAGGCCAGGTGGCACCCATAGTCCGTTTTCAGATACTTCCTCCACATGGAACCATGAGATAGTGGCACCATGCTTGAGACTCCATCCACCTGATTCACAAAGGTTGCTCTGACCAGGTGATTACCTAAGGTTCTATCCCATCCAACTTAACAGTGCACTTTTCTACAATAGGCCATGCTACTAATAAAGGGAGTTAAAACAGCTCTTCTTAGTACATGGAAACAAACACAAGGATGCTGCCAAAAAGAGGAGACTAAGAAACATGGCCCAAATGAAAGAATGGAACAAAAATCCAGAAAAAGAACTAAACAAAATGAAGATAAACAATCTACCAGATGCAGAATTTAAAAGACAGGTTAACAATATGCTCAAGGAACTCACTGAGTAGTTCAATAACATAAAAAAAGACCCAGGAAGAAATTAAGGTTATAGTAAGTGAAATAAATAAAAATTTACAGGGAACAAACAGTAAGGTGGATGAAGCCAAGAATCAAGTCAATGATTTGGAACATAAGGAAGAAAAAACACTCAATTAGAACAAGAAGAAAAAATATTTAAAAACAAAAACCTAAGGATAGGCTAAGGATCTCTGCAACAACTTCAAAAGTACCAACATTTGAATCGTAGGGGTGCCAGAAGGAGAAGAGAAAGAACAAAACATTGAAAACTTATTTGAAAAAATAATGAAAGAACAATTCCCTAATTTGGTGAAGAAAATAGACATAACAAGTCCAGGAAGCACAGAGAGTCCCAAAGAAGATGGACACGAAGAAGGCCACACCAAGACACATCATAATTAAAGTGCCAAAGTTTAAAGATAATAAGAGAATTGTAAAAACTGTAAGAGAAAAGCACATAGTTACCTACCAAGGAGTTCTCATAAGACTGTCAGCTAATTTCTCAAAAGAAACTTGCAGGCTAAAAGAGACTGGCAAGAAGTTCTCAAAGTGACGAAAAGCAAGGACTTACAACCTAGATTACTCTATCTAGCAAAGCTATCATTTAGAATGGAAGGACATTTAAAGTGCTTCCCACAAAAAGTAAAGCTAAAAGCGTTCATCATCGCCAAGCCATAATTATATAAAATGGTGAAGGGACTTACTTAAGAAAAAGAAAATCAAAACTATGAACATTAAAATATCAATAATTCACAACTGTCAACAATTAAATCTAAAAACCAAACTGACAAAATAAGTAGAACAGAAACAGAATCACAAACATGGAGATCATCTGGGTGGTTACCAATTGGGAGGGGGTAGGGGAGATAAGGGGAATGGATGCAGGGATTAAGAAGTATAAATTGATGGGTTCCAAATAAACATGGGGCTGTTAAGAACAGTACAGGTAACAGGGTAGCTAAAGAACTTATATGCATGACCCATGGACATGAACTTAGAGGGGGTATTGCCAAAGGGAATGGTACCAGATGGAAGGGGGCAAAAGGAGAAAAATTGGGACATTATTAATATATATATAAATTTTTCAATTTTTTATTTATAGTTAAAATAGTATGGTTAGTCAAATATGGGAGTTTTAAAAATTTACACATAAAATAGAAATGGCAAATGCTACAAGGCTTTAGTTGAAATATTTTTCTTTCAAACTAAGGAATTTACTGAAAATTATGAGAAATATCATAAAATAGAATGAAACTGGTATTTGTGCAATTATAGGTATAGATTATTCAAAACTCAGTTCATGGAGGAAAGAAGACGGAAGTAAAAATTGATGATTAAAAAATATTTTCACTAACATTTTGCAATGTTTTAGGCTTCTGGGACTATAGAAAAACTAGCAACCAATTTAGTATTTCCTTCAGGTTGATAAGCACATGTATAGCATACATATGGATATAAAATAAATAAGTCATGGGATATAATATACAGCATGGTGATAATATTATTGTCAATATTTTATTATATATTTAAAGGTTACTAAGGAAATAAATCTTGAAAGCTCTCAGTACATTCAAAAAGTTATATATACTACATATATAAAATATATATGTGTAGTATATAAAATATATGTACTACATATATATATGTACTACATATATATATGTACTACAAAATATATACTACATATAAAATATATATGTATGTATATACATATGCATACATACATATATGTATATATAATATATATGTATGTATATACATATATGTATATAAAATATATACTACATATATAAATATATATGTGTGTATAATATATATGTAGTACATATATATGTGTACTACATATATATATATATGCACTACAAAATATATACTACATATAAAATATATGTAGTATATATTTTGGTGTAACCAAATCATTATATACTACATATAATCCCCAGTTCTCATAATGTGTTATACCAAAGCCAGGATATAATTTAGCAATATTCAATAAATTTCCCAAGAAAAATTTCCAAGGAAATGGCAGAGCAGGATCTAAAATGCTACACTCCTCTTCCTCCTGTTTTATGACTCATTTTATTATCTTTTATTACTACAACTCTTTGAAAGTGATTAAGTACAATAAGTAAAAACATACTCAATGCATTTTCTAAAAATCAGTGAGGTCAGTAAAATATTTGGTCAGGGAAATTTATTCTGTGAGCAATTTCTCTACCTCTTTTCCTTGTGATCATAATTTCTGGATAAGAAAGATACCTGTAGTCTTTCATTGTCTGAATATTTGCTAAAAGCACTATTTTTCAATTTTGGAAAGTATCACAATAAAATGCAAATTTACGTATGTAAAATAACATTTCCTTAAGGAAGTTCACTTTTATAGTTCCATTTTCAACCTTCTTTGCTTCTTTCTTTTAAAAAAATATTTCTTCATTTCATATAACTTTCTTCTTACTCTAAAATTAATTTCAATCTACTATTGGAATTTTCCCTTGAAATTCATTCATATAGCACCCAGTTTCTTACATATTCCTGCTTGTTTTTTGGTTTAGTTTGGTTTGTTTTTCATGTGTCTTTTCCCTAATGAACTTTTTCTTCAAGTGTCTTAGAAGTGGTATATTGAAGTCAATTTGTTTTCTAAAACTATATTCATATTTCTATTAAAATTATTTCCAAAGTTATAGTTTTCTCCTGAATTATGAAAATATATTCTTTTTTCTTCTTTTAGGGTGTATTTTCTGGTAACCCATCAAATATACAACTCTCATTTTACTTTATATTTTAATTTTTTTAATTATCATTCTATTACAGTTGTTGTTGGGAACTGCCGTGTCTGGTTTCAGGAGTTGTAACCACCACCCATGGCTATGGCTGAGTGAGCAGCCTCCAGACTGTGACCACTGAGGAAACAAAGCTTATCTCCCTGGCAAGAGCACTGCTTCTGCCATCTCTGGCCCCTAATGCTTGGTTGGTTAGTCAGAGTCTATGGGTACGACCCCTCAGAGGAGGGACAACCCAAGCAGATACAATCATGTGGGAGGCCATCAAGGAAGGACTCAGTGGGAGCTACAGCAAAGTGAGGGCAAAAGACCCTCACTCCCCCCCTCCCCGCTATTTTGACATAGCCCAGGTCCCCTTTCCATCTGGGAGAAGCACTTCCTGTCTCTAATCCACTTAAGCCTGAATCTTGATGGAGAGGGGGTGTAGCCCTTTGCTGGCTAGAGCGGGTTCTGGGGTAATCAGGCATAAGAAAGAATTAGTCAAGTCCTGTGAAGCCTGCTTTGCTAAGAGTGATAAGGGTCCAGGTAAGAAATGAGTATGTCTCCTAAAGCTTTTGCAACCCCCTTACCTGACAGACACTGACTCATATTAAGCCCTCAGATTTCTTTGAAATGTTATCTATTGTTTGATCCTTGCTGCCTGACATTGATTGATGAGCTTTACCTGTATCCCGGTGTGTTACAAACCTAATAAAAAGCCATTGAGGAAGAGGCTCTGGGCCTTTCTTTCTTGAGAGAGTAGCCACTTTCCTCCCCAAGCAAATCATGTCTTGGTGGCATTATGTTCATCCATGGTGGACAGGGGGCCCCTGAAGGTGGAGCACCCCCACAAGTTGTTCCATGTATCCCCCTTTGCTGTCCTCCACCAAGCCCAGCCCCAGCTCCCACCATCATTCCCCACACTGCTCTCCATGTCTGGGGTTCATTCATACATGTTCTTTGACTAGTCCCTTCCCCCATGTCCACCATTATCACCCTTCACCCTCTCCTCTGGCTGTTAAGTCTATTCTATGTTTGCAAGACTCTGGCTCTGTTTTGCTCATTAGTTTATTTCTGTTTATTAAGTTCCTCTTATAACTGAGATCATATGGTATTTGTCTTTCACTGGCTGTCTCATTTCATTTAGCAAAATATTCTTCAGTTCCATCCATGCTGTCACAAAAAATAGGAGTGTCTTCTTTCTTTCTACTCTGTAGTACTCTATTGTGTAAATGTATCACATTTTTTGATCCACTTATCGGATGATGGGCACTTAGGTTGTTTCCAGCCCTTGCATATTGTCCATATTGTTCATAGCACTGTGGTGAACATTTGGGTGCATAAGTTCTCCTGAACTGGTGTTTCAGGGTTATTCAAGTGTATTCCCATCAGTGGAATCCCTGGGTCAAAAGGCAGCTCCATTTTTAGTTTTTTGAAGGAAATTCCATACTGTTTTCTACAGTGGCTGCACCAGTCTGCATTACCACCAATATTGCATTAAGGTTCCCTTGTCTCCGCATCTTTACCACCATTTGTTGTTCGTTGATTTATTAATGATGGCCATTCTGACTGGTTTGAGGTGATATCTCATTGTGATTTAATTTGTATCACGATGATGGTTAGTGATGTCGAGTATCTTTTCAAATGTCTATGAGCCATCTGTATGTCCTCCTTGGAAAAGTGTTTGTTCAGGTCCTTTGTCCATTTTTCAATTGGATTGTTTGTCTTCCTGTGTTGAGTCATATGAGTTCTTTTTAGATTTTGGAGATCAAACCCCTGCATGATGTATCATTGGCAACTATATTATCCCATACAGTTGATATTCAATTTTGTGATATGTTCTTTAATTGTACAGAAGCTTTTTAATTTTCTGTAGTCTTATTTGTTTATTTTTTATTTTATTTCCCTTGCCCTAGGAGATATATTGACAAAAATAGTGCTACATGGGATATCTAAAATTTTTCTGCCTATATTTTCCTCTTGGAGTTTTATACTCATGCCCCCTTTGTCAGATATTAATTGATCATGGAGACATGGGTTTATTTCTGGGCTCTCTATTCCTTTCCATTGATCTACATGTCTGTTCTTATGTTATTACCAGACTCTTTTGATTATAGTGGCCTTGTAGTACAATTTGATATCAGGTATTGCGATCCCTCTTACTATGTTCTTCTTTCTAAAAATTCCTCAGGCTATTCAGGATCTTTTTAGGTACCATATAAATTTTTGAAATATTTTTTCTAGATTTGTGAAATATGCCACTGGTATCTTATTAGGAATTGTATAGAATCTGTAGATTGCTTTGAGTAGTATGGACAATTTAATGATGTTAATTCTTCCAATCCATGAACACTGTATATGCCTCCATTTATTTGTATCTTATTCAATTTCATTCTTCAGTGTTCTATGGTTTTCCAAATATAGGTCTTTTAACTCCTTTTTCAAGTTTATTCCTAAGTACTTTATTTTTCTTATTGCTATAGTAAATTGTCTTTTGTCCTAGTTTCTCTTTTTGATCTTTGATTGTTGGTGTACAAAAATGCCCTCAATTTCTGAATATTGATTTTGTATCCTGCCACTTTGCTGAATTCACTTATTGAGTAGTTTTTTGATGGAGACAATAGGGTTTCTATGTACACTACAATGTCATCTGTAAATAATGACAGCTTTACCTTTTCCTTTCCAATTTGTGTGCCTTTTTATTCTTTTTCTTGTCTGATTGCTGTGGCTAGAACTTCCAGCTCTATGTTAAGTAAGAGTGATGAAAGTGGACTACCTTGTCTTGTCTCTGATCTTAAGAAAGAGTTTTAATTTTTTGCCTGTTGAATAAGATGTTAGTTATAGGTTTTTTGGATATGGCCTTTATTATACTGATGTATACTCTCTGTATTCCCACTTTGATGAATGTTTTATCATAAATGGGTACTGGATTTTATCAAATGCTTTTTCAGCATTTATTGATATGAACATATTCTTTTTGTCCTTTATTTTTTTGTGTAGTGTATTATGTTTATTGATTTACTAATATTATACCATCCTTGGATCCTTACGATGAATCCCACTTAATCATGGTGTATTATCTTTTTAATGTATTGTTGGATCCAGATTACCAATATTTTGTTGAGGATTTTAGTATTTGTATTCATTAGAGATATTTGGCCTGTAGTTTTCTTTCTTTGTTGTGTCTTTACCTGGTTTGGAATTGGGATAATACTGGCCTCATAAAAAGAGTTTGGGAGTCTTTCCTCATCTTGACTTTTTTGGAATAGTTTGATATAAGATATAAGATATAAGTTAGTTTTTCTTTAAACATTTGGTAAATTGGCCTATGAAGCTATCCTATCCAGGGCTTTTGTGTGCCAGGAGTTTTTTGATTAATTTCAACTTCAGGAGTTGTTATTGGTCTATTTAGGATTTCTATTTCTTTGTGATTTAGTTTTGGATAGTTGTGTATTTCTAGAAATTTGTCCATTTTTGCCATGTTGGTCCAATTTCTTGGCATATAGTTGTTCATAGTAATTTCCTACAATTATTTGTATTTCTGTAGTATTAGTTGTAACTTCTCTTTCATTTCTGATTTTATTTATTTGAGTCTGCTCACTTCTTTTCTTGATGTAACTGGTTAACTGTTTGTCAATTTTGTTTATCTATTTAAAGAACCAGTTCCTGGATTAATTGATCCTTTGATTTTTTATAAATCTCTATGCCATTTAATTCTTCTTTATTTCCTTCCTTCTATTTCCTCTGGGCTTTGCTTGTTGTTGTTCCTCTAGCTCTTGTACAGGGAGGGTTAGGTTGTTTATCTGAGATATGTTTATCTTCTTTATCTAGGTCTGTATTGCTATGAACTGCCTTCTCTGTGTCCCATAGGTTTTGTACTGTTGTTTGTTCATTTTCATTTGTTCCTAGATACTTTTTTATTTCTTCCTTGATCTCATGGTTAACTCATTATTTACTATCATGCCATTCAGTCTCCATGTATTTTACTGGATTTGAGTTATTTCCTTGAGACTGCTTTCTAGTTTCAAACCATTGTGATCTGAGAAGGTGATTGATACAATTTCAATTTTCTTGAGTTTCTGAGGCTTGTTTTGTGCCCTACCAGATGGACTATATTTGAAAATGTTCCATGTGCATTTGAAAAGAATGTGTATTTTGTTTCTTTGGGATGAAAGTTTCTGTGTATATCAGTTAAGTTCATTTGATCTAGAGTGTTGTTCAGCGCCTCAATATCCTTATTGATTCTTTGGAAGATCTATCCATTGTTGATAGTGGGATGTTGAAATATCCTACAATGACTGTATTGCTGTCTATGTCTTTCTTGAATTCCTCTGAGATTTTCCTTACATATTTAGGTGTTCTTATGTTGGCTGTATATGTGTTTAAAAGGGTTATATCCTCTTGTTGGACTACTCCCTTAAGTAGTATGTAGAGACCTTCTTTGTCTCTTGTTATGGCCTTTGTTTGGAAGTCTATTTTTTTCTGATATAAGCATTGTTACAACAGCTTTTTTTTTCATGTCTCTTTGCTTGGAATATATTTTTGATTTCTTTGTTTTCAGTCTATATATAGATCATATGTTCTGAGCTTGGTCTCTTATAGATAGCATATATACTGGTCTTGTTTTCTCATCTATTCATCTACCCTATGTCTTTTGATTGGAGCATTTAATCTATTTACATTTAAGTTTTTTATTGATAAGTACATAATCATTGCATTTTTTTTGTACCTGTGTTCCTCTTGCTCTCTGTTTTTGTTCATCTTCTTAAATCAGTCCCTGTCTCTTGCAGTGCTGCTATTGTGGAGATGTGCCATTTTAGTCCTTTTTGTTTGGGAAGCTTCTTGTTCACCTTCCATTTCAACTGATGGCCTTGTTGGATAGGGAAGTCTTGGTTGCAAGCCTTTGCTTGCCATTACTTGGAATATTTCATGCTATTCCTTTCTGGCATGTGATGTTTCTGTTGAGAAATCAGCTGATAGCCTTATCAGAGTACTCTTGTATGTTTCTTCCTTGCTGCCCTTAAGAGTCTCTGTTTGTCCTTAAATTTTACCAATTTATTTATGATGTGTCTAGGAGTGTGCTTCTTTGGGTTCATCTTGATTGGGACCCTCTGTGCTTCCTGGACTTGTATGACTTTTTCCTCACTATGTTTAGGAAGTTTTTGTCATCATTTTTTTCAAATAGGTTTTCTATACTTTATTCCTCTTCTTCTCCTTCTGGTATCCCTATAATATGAATATTATTATATTTCAGGTTGCCCCACAGCTTCCTTAAACTATGTTCAATCTTTTTTAGTCTTTTTTCATTTTGTTTCTCTGTCTTGGTGTTTTTTTTCTACCTTGTCCTCCAACTCACTGATTTGATCCTTTGCTTCATCTAGCTTGCTTTTAATTCATTCTAGTGTATTCTTCATTTCCCCTGGCTCTTATTTATAGTCTGTGTGTCCTTTTTAATGCTGATTTAATGCTAAGCTTTTTAATGCTTAGTTACCATTACGTTCCCTGTAGCTTTTATAGATTTCCTCGCAGTCCTCACTGAGCTCCTTGAATGTCCTTATAACTATTATTTTGAACCCTTTTTCTGATATATTGCTTGTCTCAATTTCATTTTGACCTCTTTCGAGGTATTTCTCCTTTCCTTTCATTTGGAGGTTGTGTCTTTGTCTCCTTATTTTAGGTGACTCTTCTTGTTTTTTTCTGCATATTAGATTGGTCCGCTTTGGCTACCTGTCTTTTTGGGGTGGTCTTCTGTTATAGGGTACCTGTGGGACTCTATAGTACAGTCTCCCTGATTTCCTGAGCTGGCTGTTCTTGGGATGCCTTTTATGCCATTTATGTGGATTCTATTATAATAGTGGGTTTTGGTTGTTGTTGCGTCATTAGTTGGTGGGCTCTTCCCTCCAGCTGGCTAACACAGAGTCACACTACCCACCAAGTCTTGTATCCTATTGTACAGGTGCTGCCAAACAAAACAACCCCAAAAACAAAGCTCACACATACAAAAATAACCACCATCCACAACCACACTATCAACAAAAAATGAGCAAATGTTAATAAAGATGGAAAATAGTAAGACTACTATAAGAAAGGAAAAACAAATATGACATTACTAACAGAGAGAAAAATGATTTGAGAGGATAGGAGGAGGAGAAATAATAAGAGTAGGAAATAGAAACAAGGCGAAGAAAGAATGAAAGTAAAATTTATATCATAAGTTAAAAAGAGAGGAAAGAGGGAAAAATTGAATAACAAAAAGGGAAGAGTGGAGTATGAGGTTTAAAAAAATTAAACTAGTGAAAAAAGAGAAAACAAAATTGAAGAAAAACATCTACCAGAGTCATATGAATGACAAATGAGTGAAGATTAATACAGGTAAAAAGGGAATAAGAAGGAAAAAGTAAGAAAAAAACTTATGAGGTATCTAAAGGAGAGAAAAGTGATTTTGAGAGGATAGAGGCAGAAGAAAGAATAAGAGTGAGGAATAAATACCAGGCTAAGAGATGGAAAAAGTAAAATTTTAAATTAAAAAAAGAGAGAAAGTTTAGGAGGAAGGCAAAGTGGAGTTATGGAGGGAAACAGTAAAATGTGAGATTTGAAATACAAAAATAGTGAACACCTAGAAATAAAATTGAAGAAATGCAAAACAACCACCACATTAACAGTCAATGAGCAAAGATTAATAAAATCAGAGAAAGAATAAGGATATTATAAGAATATCCTTATATCCTTATATTCTGTTCTGCCCTGATGGCTTTCTATCAGCACAAGGCTGAGACACTGACAGCACTACCTCCATCTGCCTCCAGAAGGGGACCTCTGGTGTGATTGGGAGGGTGCAGTCCTTGGGTCACACTCAGGGGGTGCTATTCAGTCTTCATGGCAGATGGTAAGAGTGTTTCCCTGACCTCTTGCCACACACCTTGGTGTGTTCCAGATTATTTCCAATAATGTAATCTTTCTGGTAAATTAACTGTCCATTTCCTGTGAGGGCCAATCTGTGTAAAAGGGGCAGCTTTACCTGTGTGGTGCTGATGGCATCTCTTAGAGACAAGCATGGATGGAGCTCTGAATATCATTTGTTGCTACTGCCTCTCATTTCTCTGCATTGCTGTTTTCAGTGGATCAGGGCCTGAGGAACCAGTGTAGCTCATAGTATGTAAAAGAAGTTCAGAAAGGGCTCTTTCAGAGCCTCTCTTCCTCTCCCCTGAAGATATACGCTGAGCAGGAAGTTCCTGAGCCTGGCTTAATTGATCTGTAGACCCTGCAATCCCACAGGTGGGTGTTGGGCACCCCTGCCTGTGAAGGAACCTGCCTGGCTTCAATGAATCTCAGGCACTCAGCTCCTGGCCTCCCAGCCCCCAGCCTGGTTTTCCTGTGGGACACTCAGGCCTGAAATCTCCACTCTGAAGCTCACTGCATACCACCCATGCTGGGTCAGGTCCCACAGTTCCTTCAGTGTGACTCTAGCACTCTGATTTCTTTTTTGGCAGAGCTGCTGCATGTACATGCAAGTGCATGTGAGCACAGGGTCCCTCTCGAGTCTGGAGTCTTGCTTCAGCTCATCTTTATAAAAAAGTCTCTTTGTGACTCTCTCAGCCCTGAGCCCTGGGCCGGTCCTCTATGTGCTCTACCTCCCCAACAGCACAAAGTGTCTCTTGGTCAGGGGTGACCATGGCCTGCCAGTGCCTCTGATGCCACTGTAGCTTACTATGTGTGGGTGCAGCCTTAGTCTCCACACTTTATATCTTTCCAAGTCTCTCCTCATTAGGTTGGTGGTTTCTCTGTGTGGGACCAGGGCCCTGCTCCAGGAAGGGAGGGAATCACTAAACTGTGTTTTCTGACTGATCTCTCCTCATCTGCAGGCACCTCACACAGGGTATTTCCCCCTCAAGTTATAATATCTCTCACAGGACAGCACAAAGCATCCTTTGTACTCCTTGGTTTCAAAAATTCATATCAGCTGAGATTTTATTGATTGTTCAGGTCACTTGTCAGATAAGCCGAATATCTATTCTGGGAGCACGAATGAGTATGGTCAGCTTCCAACTACCCGGCCTCCATCTTCTGAAGCCAGGAGACCCTTTTCCTCATTGTATTAATATCAGGTGAGAAGAGCTATCTAAGCCTGGTATTTTCTAGTAGACACTTTGTGAATATTAGCCTTACTTTAGTTAACTTTTCATTCGAGTCTCGATTACCTACAGCTAAATATTCTTAGTTCACATCCCAATCCCCAGCTCCTCAAAGAACTTAATCTATTAATAATTCACCTATTCTGGACTCAAGTGGGAACTTATTATATACTTATTACATGAATGAAAAACACAAAAATTCCATATTCTTAATGTGTGGTGTTGCATTATTTAAAATTTTGTTATAAATTTTAAGTTGTAGACTATATTTTTTTAAGTATATAATGTGCAAATATTTTTCTATAATTTTCCATACTTCCAGTTTGACACAATTTTCATAGTTTTGGTAGATGTATTGTTTTTCTTCAATGAGGAAAGACCAGAACTTGAAGAAATACCTTAAATTTCATCTTTGAATGACTCTTGACTCAATTAGCACTTGTTTTCATTTAAAACAAAAAGATCTAAATGGTCATATGCATACAATTTGAGAAGTGTATCAATATAGTGACAAAATAAGAATATGTAAGATGTGTATTCAATTTAAAATTATTTTATGCCAGAAAATGATTTATAAGTTATACAATTTTATGGACTTTACAGTTCTTTTTTGAATAAGTTTCTCCTTTTTCTTGATGAAGAATTTGTTCTCAGAATAAATATAAAATATATAGTTTTTGTTATTACTGTTTTTAAATATTTTTAAAATAAAGTGTTATGTATTCAAAGTTAAAACTGATAGAATGAAAGGTAGCATTTATAAGAGAAAATCTCTGAAATAATAATTATCACTGAAATAATATTTTGCTTACTAAACATTAAACTAGTAACATTAGCTTGTTAGATTTGTCTAGCATCACTTATTTTGTCTCTGAAGCAGGATATTTTTACTTGTCCATTTGTTTTATGTGAGCTAAAAATATATAGAGATAAGGACTATATTTGTGACATGAAACACACAAAAATAATTGATTTTTTCGTGTTCCAGTATGAAGAAGATCAATCTTTCTTTAAATTCTAGAGTGATTTGAGTTCAAGCAATGAAAACAAATTCTTCGTGTGAACACAAATGTTTGAGTCTCTATTATTGTGCTTTGTCTCCCATGGGAGAAGACTGTAATGGTAATGAGTAAAATGGTTTTTGATGATGATATGAGGAAGAGGAAGATGTTGTTTGGTTAAACTTGTACCCTCATGCATCCTTTTAGTGACAATTGCTGAAAGAAAGAAGATAAGTTGTTAGAGTGTACAGCCTAACATTGTATTGATCAGCTGCAGGGAAGAGGAGAAATAAAAACAGAAACTAATAGAGTAGCAAAGGGAAGAGAAATTCTAGTCTGTCAGTCACATAAAGCCTAGAGCCAAGGTACAAACACAACAGGACTTAGAGAAGTAGAAAATAACATTGCAAGCTCTGAAATACAAAAGAGAATTGAGAGATTAATTATACTAGTTTGAAAGCTCTACTCTTTTTATATAAAGTAAATGCTACCCATTTAAGGAAAAAAGATCCATCACTTGAGAGAATATTTATCTGGGATACCACTTTCACACTTTGCACGAGCATTGGAACTGAGAATATATTGGTGGTAGGGAGAGAAATACTGTTATAATTCCTCTTAGTGAAATAAGTCAAAATGTTGACTGTCTTGAGAACACATGTGTTTTGTTTGTTTGTTTTTCTGGGAAATTTGCCAAATGACCTCAGTGTAACCTTATTGTATAATGCAGATCATACTCCTTTTCGCTGATTTATTGAGTTATCTGCAGCCTTTAACCTCTAACTGGTGATGTTCTCTTGCCCCTAGGGAGTTTTAAAAGTAAAATGTAAGATGTTGTAAAATGTAACAAAGAAAATAAAATTAAGGAGAAGGAAGTCAGGTGGATTTACAAATTAGCCTTAGATAATCAACTGCAGTGTATTGTGTCTTTGGAAGGCAGAGGTTGGGAAGAAGCCAGACTCAATTAGGCTGAGTGAAAAGAAAAAGAAGGAAATGAAAATAGCAAGTAGAGACAATTCTTTCTAGCAACTAGAAAAAAGAGTCTTAAATTTTAAAGAGAAATGTGTTTAAATTCAAAGAGTTCAAATTTAAAAAAAATAGTGAAACTAACTATATGTGAACAAAGGAGGGAAATATAGACTTGTTTATGTATAATTTTTAGGTATCTTTATGGTTAGGATTTTCTATTCATATTTTAAAGTTGGAGGTAACAACATATGCTTGGGAGAGGGAAATGGGGACTTCTGTAATAGTGTCAACAATAAAAATAAAGTAAATAAAAGAACATATGCTAAGACTAATACTAATCATAACAATTTGCAGCTATTGAACACCTAATATGATCATTGTTTAGTTAAGTCACAATTATAATTTGAGGAAGATACAATTGTTATCTTTCTTTTATACATGAGGAACTTGAAACATGGAAAAATATTATGACAAGAAGATTAACCATGTTTAGTAAGTGGTAGAATTTTGTTCTAGAGTTTATACTGTTAATTAGTAGTATAATAGATTGTATCTGAAAAATTAGCGAGCAATGTTAGAGAGTTTAAGTAGTTTGGCCATAGTTTATAGTAGTAGAATTGCATTTAAAGTTACAAAAAAGGAACATTTTAAAGAGATTATAAGATTTTTCAATTAGTTTTGAAGGCCCCCACAATGTCAGGACTAGGACTTTAGAAAACTGTTGGTCACGTTATGTGTAAATTTCCTTTCCTTTTTCAAGAAACCACTGCATTTGATCAGCGCTAAAAGAAAGATGAGCCTAGAAACAGCACTTGGCCAGTGTAAAAAAAAATACAAAACAGCATTCAGAGAAAATATAAAGAACTCAGACCTTGAAGGTTAGAAAGTAAAAGCTCTTATCTTGGCTGCTATAACAAAGTACCATAAACTAAGCAACTTGCGGCAGAGGCTGGAACTCTGATATCAAAGTGTTAGCTGAGTCATCTTCCCTCTGCAGACTGGCACTGGCATCCAAACTTCTGGCACCTGTGGGCCACAGTGGAGGAAGAAGAGCTGTCTTGGACCACACATTAAATACACAAACACTAATGAAAACTGATGAGCAAAAAAGAGGTTTTAAGTAAATTTATGATTTTGTGTTGGCCACATTCATAGCCATCCTGGGCCACAAGCAGTCTACTGGCTGTGGGTTGAACACCCCTGCTAGGGCGAGGATTCATCCTTGCCTCTTACAATTTTTGGTAAGCCCAAGCATATGTTCATTTATGGCAGCATAACTCCAGTCTTTGCAAGGCATTTTCTCTATGTCTTTTCTCATATCTTCTCTCTGTGCCACCTTTCACCTTTGTATAAAGACTCCATTCATATTGGATTAGGGTCCACCTTAATCACTTCTTTTTAACTATTACATCTATAAAATCTATTTCAAACAAGATCAAATTCTGAAGTACTCTGAAGGCTAACACATTAACATATCATTTTGGAGGATACGGTTCTACTTATAACCTCAATATTTTTATATAGGAGAAGATTGTTTAAATTAAAATAGCCTAGGAAATATTAAAAGCATTAAGATATACCAAGTGGCCACAGACCAAACCAAAGGCAGGCCATCCTGCCTTTATTAAGACCTCTTAAAGTACTATGGTTATCCCTATTAGAATTTCTTCTCTGGTAAAATCTATTCCTAGAAAGATTGACGACATGGTCTCACCAAAGCCTAATGTATTAAAATCCCCAAAATTAAGTATACATGGGAAGGTATATCTTTAAAAGAATTATCATGTGGCTTCTGCACCAAATAAAATGAAATGCTTTTGCAAGTTTTTGAGAGAACCTTATTGGCAGAAGCACTGCCAGCCTGAAATAAAAGAGAATGAAATTAAAATAAAGGACTTTTGGCAGTGAAATACAAATACCATATGATCTCACCTATAAGTAGAACCTAAACAACAAAACAAACAAGCAAAATATAACCAGAGACACTGAAATTAAGAACAAACTGACAGTAACCAGAGGGGAGATGGGTGAGGGACAGTGGGGAAAATGGGGGAAGGGTCATCACTGAGTGTGGATGGAGGGCACATGGACAGAGCCCTGGTGGGGGGTGGGTTCCAGGGTGGGAGGCAGGGATGGGTGGGGTGGGCAGCAAGGTGGGGGAAAAATGGGAGACTACTGTACTGAAACAACAGTAAAAAAAACATTATAAAAAAAGAAAAGACTGTGGCACCCAAATATCTACATAAGAAACATATTGAGAAAGCAGCTCAATTGCCTAAAGGGAAAAGCTATTCAAGAACATTTTCAGCTAAAACCAAGCAGGATAATTTTTTTAAAAAAGCTTTCAAAAGCAGAGTAATGGACTGTGGAGAAAAATGGAGAAAGAAGCCACTACTGAGAAGCCTAAACAAGGGTGTTTCCAAAGCCAGGGTGGAGAGACCTGACAATACTTCCTCAGTGAGATTTTGAACTTATCATCAAACAGTGGCTGCTGTTTCCTATCTTCAGAAAGAAGCCATTATTACTGTTAGTGTTTCCCTATTTCAGCAGTATGTGGTGGGTTTGGGAAGGCAAATATAATTTGCTTTTACATATTTTAGATCTTTCTTTCAAAGCAAATATCTGAATTGTAGATTATGAAATTCTGGATTTCAAGCTGATGCCATAATTGAGTGAGACTTTTGAGAGTCACAAAATGCTTGCCAAAACTAGTAAAAGGGGTTTTAAGGGTAAGAAAAAAGAGAATGTGAAAAAGAAAATTGAATATATTAGATGAGATCATTAAAAAATCACCCTCTTCCCCTTAAGACCTCCTGGTGGCAAAATGCACTGCCCCCACTCCCACCCCACTCACCCCTCAGCTGTGGACTTGCCCATACAATTTACTTTGCCAGGCATGACATAGGAGAGTCTTCAGGTATTTTTGTGTAGTTGATTTGCTCTCTTGCACCTCTCCTACAACTTCCCCGAGTATGTGCTGCTCCTTTATTGATGAATCAATTGGGCGCTTTGAGGTCTACCTGAGCCCAGCCTACATCAGAGTACAGCCCAAAGCAGTCAGACCTGCTTCCTGAAGCAGAAATGCACTGCTAAGATCATCCCCAGCTAGTTCTTAGGCAAACAAGCCCAGCTGAGATAAAAAGACCTGCACTAGCTTACTCAGTTTTCTAGATGCTTGTTTGCTCCCCAGTTCTATGCAGCAACACCTAGCCAATACTTTCTCAGTAACTATAAAATATTTAACCTACTTTCCTATATAAAATACGGAAGAGTCATTCTACTTTTTCTCTTTTATTCGTATAACTGCCTTGCTATTATCTAAAAAGAACCAAAATTGGTCTTTTACCTTTTTGTTCTATTACCTTCTGATATTTTTATTTTAAAATATTATATTGTCTTGATGAAAAACAAAGGGATAGTAGATATGAACATATTTATTCTTATTCATCTATACTTAAATTTTAATCAGTTAACTAATCTATTCTAATATTTATTTTTATGTCCTCCTCCATAGGGCCTTAAATTAGGAATAATAAAACTGCCCATGAGTCTTTTTCAACTACATCATCTTTATCATTTCCTACACAGATACCAGGCAACACCAAAGCTTCCTTCCTTCAACTCACAAAATGAAGAATGCTAGAAATGTGTAGGTATATTTGAAATTCTCTATATTTTGAATTAGCTCAATTATATTTTATGAGCCATCTTATTTTTCAAAAACATAACAATAGGAAAAAGTCAGTAAAGTCAGAAAGACAGGATTGAAAGAAGGTGAATGGATTAGTGGAAGAATATACATGAAAGACCCATGGACATGGATAATGGTGAAGGGACTGATTATGGAAGTGCAGGGCTGGGACAGGGAAGGGGAAAAAGTGAGACAACTGTAATAGCATAAAAATAAAGTACTTAAAATGAGAAAAAAATAGAAAAATAAAGGCAGGTTTATCCTGCCCTAGCTTAATTTTATAGGATCAAATGTTATCATTGGGTTGGCCAAAAAGTCTATTTAGTTTTTTCTGTATGATGGTTCTAATAGTGCTTAGCTGTCTTGAACTTCATTTGAAACAATCTTGTTAGGTTGTATTGTGACAGATATTATATCAGCATGCATTTAAAGAAAATTAAAATTAGTGAATTTTTGTGCAACCATTTTAATATTGAAGATGGAAAAATATGCAACATTTTCAGTGCATCATGCTTTATTATTTGAAGAAAGGTAAAAACATTAACCAAAATGTAAAAAATGATTTGTTCAGTACATGGAGAAGGTGCCACACTGATGGAATGTGTCAAAAGTGGTTTGCAAAATTTCTTGGTACTAATGACATTTTGGTCAAACAATTCTTCATTGTGGGGCTGTCTTATGTGTCAGAAGATGTTTAGCAGCACCCCTGGTTTCTACCCACTGGAAGCCAATAGCAGGAGATAGCCAACATACTCAAAATATCCAAATCAATAAGGTTATCAGAAAATGAAAACTGTGTTTTTTTATTTTAAAATGTGTCTTTTAAATGGGCTTTTTGCCGAGCCCAATAATATAAATGTATTTTATTTTTTTGATTGAGTAGAGCTATACATATATTTGTTTGCAAATATTGACACAGTGACCAGTAACAAACTGACTTTGTAAATTATTCATTCCTAGACTAAAACTAGACTTTTTTCCATTATTGATGCTTGCAGCTCACCAATTTTTCAGGTCAAATTGAAAAACCTTAGAGATTTTTCAATGCCTTCAAAGACTACAATCCTTTCCTAAACTTAGGACAGTTATTGCTTGAGTCTTAAAGAAATACAGATAAACCCACATTCTTATGTATTGCATACCATACAAAATTCAACTTTTCCCTATTCAGCTATAATGTCTGTAATAAATTTACTCAAGCACTAATGGTCAGTTTCACCCATGTTTATCAGAGAAGGGAAGTTTTATATTTTGGGAGGAAGGAAGAAAATTTAAAGTCTCAATAAAATGTATATAGGGTTCTCAGATAATTTCAATATAGAAATAGGTAACTTTCAGTAAATTCGTAATCTAAGACCTTCAAAGCATAAAATTGGTAGAAAAACTTTAATTTTTATTGTTTACCTTGAGAAGTTTGGGGTATTATTATTGATATTTTTTTATTCCAACAGTCTGACATAATGTCTTCATCACTGTATGATAGATGAGAAGCTAAGAAGTTGTATTCTGTCTAGCCAGGCTGTAGTATACAAATATGACTTCAGTTGGGGAATTAAGGTATCAACAAGTTAGTCCATAAATGACTTTAACCTTTGAGTCATAGTCCCTACAAATTTAGCACAAAATTGTATACCCAAAACTGTGGGATTAGGCATCTAGTGTCTTGTATAATTTTTAACTTTATCTGTTAACTTGGCCAGGACTATGGTGCCTAGTTGTTTGGTCAAACACAAGCCTAGATGTTGCTGTGAAGGTATTTTTCCTACATGAATAACATATAAATCAATACACTTCTTTCCATAATGTGGGTGGGCCTCATCCAATCAGTTAGTCAGTTGAAGGCCTTAAGAGCAAAGACTGTGGTTCACCCTAGGAGAAAAGAATTTGAATTTAAGACTGCAACACAGAAACCTTACCTAAGATTACACCTTGCCTGGCATGCTCTGAATAATTAGGATTCAAAACTGCAACTTTAGCTCTTACTGGAATATCCAGCCTTGGAATATCCAACTTCCTGTTTTGCCCTGATTTTAGACTTGCTGACACAAATCTGTAAGCTAATTATTTAAAATAAGTCTCCGGTTTCTCCTCTCTTTATAAATCTTTTGTTTATTCATATTCTCTCTCTCTCTCTCTCTCTCTCTCTCTCTCTCTCTCTCTCTCTCTCTCTCTCACTCACTCAGTTTTCTTTTCTTTCTCTGGAGAACCCTGAAAAATACAGTCAGTAGCTAG
>PVKM010013274.1:0-30511 GCA_004027735.1 Carollia perspicillata
CACAAAGTTCTGTTTGAAAAGTTTTTTTCTCCCCCCACCCCTTTAAAAAATATACTGGGGAGAAAAAAACTTTTCAAACAGAACTTTGTGGCCAGAGACAATCTGGCTGCTGGAATAAACAGTCTGCTCCCTCGTTTACCATTCCATCATGTGCTTAAATCCTGAGAAGCTGGCGGCTGCCCACAGTAGTTCTTGCTTGGCAGGGGGAAGTCTGCCAACGTCCCATCAGGCTTGTTTCTTAAGCAAAGTTGTATAAGTTAACAGGTTCTATTGTTGGGGGTAATCTGGGGTGGTTCTTACAGGAGGAAAGGACGAGGCCCCTAGAGTGTTTGCCAGCAACAGCCCTTGGCTTTACCCATTCCTGATCCTCATTAAATCGTGTGAGCTCAGCTCCAGTAACAAACGGTGGGGCAGGGGGATCCCATTCAGCCAGGCCTGGCCCCAGTTCGGGCCTGTGAGCTAATTGCTCTAATTGAGTGGGAGGGACTGCCTTCCTCTGGATTCCATCTCTTCCTGCCGGCCCTGTTTGGAGAGGAATGAATGGAGGCCCACTTCAGCTCCTGCTGGCAGCCCCGGTGGCCAGCTGGGTCATGGGATCCACTGCTGGGACGCACATCACCCACAGCCCTCTTCCAACTGCTGCTCCGGTCCTTCATTGTGCAAAGAGGCTTTCCGACAGTGCTCATCCTAGGCTTCAATCTCTGGCTTTCTCCTGCTTTCCTTTCAGGGTGAGAAACATTCTATAATTTATAACCCAGAAATGTGTTAGCGTTCCGCTCTGGATGGACAGATCATTTACAACTAGCACAATATATTATCAATGTGCTGCTCTTTAGGACCTGCCATATAATAGGCATGTAATGAAGCACAGGGAACATAGATTTCATTTCCAAGCCCCAAAAGGGGAGAATGATTTGGGGGAGGAAAAAGCCATCCCAGGTGGGGAGCCCAGGGGTGGGGGCTTGGCGGACAGGGGAAGTATCTGTCTCTTTAAGACAGACTAGGAGGAAAACCAAAAGTCATCAACTCCGAAAGTAGCAAATGAGAGCCCAGAGCTGTGGAGCTAATGTGCAAACTTGTTTCTGTCCTCTATGGCGCCATCATTTATTCAGGAGGTAGAAGCAGAAGATGGGGACTCGCATTTGCTTGATACTCAATTATACATTAGTGTACATCACTTGGCAATCTGTTCATATCAATTTAATTGGATTTTAATATTGCCTCTGATCTTGTTGTCCAATTAACAGTACTGGCTGGCAATAAAGCAGAACCACACACTATGTAACACCTTTGATCCCTGCCATATGGAGCTCTTCCATTGATTACCACATTTTCAAAAAATTTCACTCTCTCAATATGGGCTGTGATAAATGGGAGAAAAAGCACATCCCTGATGTGATAAAAATTTCACTTCAACTCGCAACTTCATTTATTTTGTTGACATTCGGCTCTGATTAAGAACAATAAAAAAATCATGCCCTGAATATCATATGCAAATACAACCCTGGGCATGAATCTAATCATGCCATGGGAGCATTACCATGACTAGCCTGGCATCGGCTCAATTTTTTTTTAAAGTGACAGCATACACTTCTGGGCTCGCTGTGCAAAGTAGTCGTCACCGCTATGTCATTTAATAAACATCTGATGTTTCGGTTCCCACCAAGGCGTGGAGAAAGCGTTGAATTACTGCCTGTTATTTTGAGGCTTCTGTGTTCAGGTGACATCTGGTGCTGACCCTCTCCTATCCCTAGTCCCCCATGCCCTGTTCCAGGAGAGCCAAGCAGCTGGGAGCTAGGGTAGGGGTGAGGTTCCTGGGTGATCCCTCCTGCTCCTGTCTCATCGTCTTGGGGCCACCCCTCAGAATGGGTAGGGGGATGCAATGCCAAGGACCGGACCTGCCTGCTCTAGGAAGCTTGTGAAAAGTGTGTGCTCCAGCCAGCTTCCTGTTTGCCTCTTGGAGTTATGCAAGCAATTACGGCTTAATGCCCTGGAGACACTCCCAAATGACAGGATTAACCCCCAAGGGAAACAGGCTTCTGTTGTGAAAGATTACATCAATGTTCTAAAAAGCCCTTCCACAGCTCTGAGGAATCGCTGATACTTTTCATGCCTCAACAAGAAGGTTGCCAGTGGCCAGAGCTGGGAAATGCCAGGGAGGCCCTGTCTGATCTGTGGGCTCTGCTCTCACGGCCCTTCCTGCTCATTCTGCTCTAGGACACATGCCACGGGCCATCCCTGTGCCTGTGCTGCTCGGTGCGACCCAGCCGGTGCTGGGGAGTTTGGTTCCCACTTTAAAGTGGGGCTGGTGACCTCAGCACTCTCACAGGGACCTGGGAGAGAAAGAGGAGGGAGGAGGTGGCCATGCCCAATGGCAGTGGCAGCCAGGGCTACCCCGGAATCCCAGCCACTTTGGAAGGTGGGAGGGGGGACTAAGGTTGTCGGTTACACATGTCATAAATTATTTCTTGACCATTAGCAGTGTTTCTGCCTCATAACTGTTCTTCAGGCATATTAAATCAGCGAGAAGGAAGAGCATGCTAGGACATCTGGGGCTGCCAGATAATTCAGTTAATTTCTATTCCCTTGAACCTGGAGGTGTTAATTTGGAAGCACAACAGAAGAGTCTGAAGAATGCTAATACGTCATTTGAATGATTAATGCAATCAGGGGGATTGGGGGACCTCTGTTTACTCTTTAATTTTGACACGGCACAGCAAGGAGGAGAGTGGCTAATTTTCCAAAGTTAAGGGCAAGTTGGTTTCATTTCAGTCACGTGGCCTCAGCTGGGGTTTGGGGAGCTGGGGTGACTCAGAAGGGCTGTATCAGGCAATGGGGGCCAGTTTTGTTCCTGTAATGGCTACAGCCGGGAAAACAGATGAAATTGTTTGTGATCTGATGAGCCCTGTCCTCTTGGGTGAGGAAGCTCCCAGAAGCTCCTGGGAGCAGCAAGCAGAGGGAGAAGAAAGAAAGAAAGGAAAAGGCAGAGCCTGGAAAAACGTAGCTGAAAATAGGTGATAGCCTTATAATGTACATGTATTTTTATCTGACATTTCCAAACTGAGTGGCTTTCTTTAAAAGAAGGAAAATATTTCCAAATTTATTTAAATGGAACCTTATTAGGGAAAGCTTAGGACTGAGCAACTATTTAAAAATATATTTTGAGGAGAGACGCAAAGGAAGGCATTTGATTCTTCGCAGACTGTGGGCATTTTAAAGAAACCTTGTGCCTATTTATTGCACCGCCTCTGATTAGACGCAGCTCAGGACTGTGATAACAGGGGATTTCAAAGGGCACTTTCCCCCCACCAGCCAGACACTGTAGTATCTCCTTTATAAAACAAAGGAGGTATTGTGAGAGTGAAAGAGATTTGGCCCCAAGCACCAAACAAATTCTAGAGAGCAGAAAAAAAAACCCTGTAATTATGTTAATAGTAAATTGATGTTTTGCAATTTACCTATATCACCTCAGAATAGGTGTTGTTCAAAAGCACCTATTGGAAATATTGGGCAGACATGCTGGAGAAAGGAAGAAGTCAAAATGTTTAGTTCCCTGTAAAGCCTCGAGTTTCATCTACAAACGGAGTTTCCCAGTGCCAGAAATACCTGTTCTCCTGCAGCGCCGCCCACACGCTGCTGAGGGAAGCTGGGATAAGGGGCCACCTACCTGAATGGCTCCCGAGGGGCGGAGTTTCCTGGTTTGTCAAGGACTGGCATGGACTACTTACTACCTGATCTGGCAGGTCCTTGCCACCTTGAAATTCTTTCACTCTGTGACCAGCGCAGACTCCTTGGGTCTCAGTGTCACCTCCTCCGACCACTGCCTTTGGCTTCGGTCTTAGATGAACCATGGAAATCTCAGTTCACATTAAGTCTTGAGTTGAATAGACCTTTTGATTTTTGTGGAGAGGTTTCTCAGTACATTTGAACTTCTTTGTCTAATGTGTAGATTAAGAAACACTTACAGAGGAACTTTATATACCAGGAAATGTGCTAAGTCTTTCTTAGAACATAAGGTTTTTCTCCATTTATTCTCAAAGCCACGCTGAGGGGTCTAAGCTATTACCCATATTTGCTGATGAGTACTAAGTAACTTGCCTAAGGCCCCAGCTGAGGGGGGCACATTTTTTTGACCTGGCTGTTTTAAGCAGATCTAAGTTTTGAGGTAGGCCAGTTCCTTTGGTACCCGAGGCATCGTCTCTTGTACATTTTCCCTTCTTTAGTAATGTGTTCTCTTCCCTTCAGGCATCCAGTATTTTTTTTTACTTTATGCTCTATATTTTCATCTAAACCTACTTTCGAGAAAAGATCTTATATTAGTCATGTATTCTTTAGTATGAATCTAAACCCAAGTCGGTAACTGCAAGACTACATATTATTCTTCTTGATTAATCCTCAAGGGATGTCAGTATTTAAAATTTTGTAGCTAATCATGAATGAAATATTCTACCTGCCTTTTAAAATAGCTGAGGCATTAATGAGTAGGAACAGTTAGGGCAGACTTGCTTTAATCTTTCAAGTCAAGTAAATGCTGTCTTATTCTGTAATATACCAGCTAGAAGTGATCTAGAAACCAGCATTTCTGATAAGCTTCATTGGAAATTATTTTAAATAAGAAACTGGAATTGTGGTGAGGAAGCCTAGATTTCGCCCTCACGTCACTAGAGTGTGTGTTTTGGGGCATACAAGGACTGGATAATGAAGGGGTTGGGTCACAGCTTTCTCCCGTCCTACTCATTTATTATAACAGGCACCATTTCAGAGTCTTGGAACTCTGTCTGATGAAGCTTGAATGCTGTTTGAAATCTCTCTCTGTTGATCCTCCAAGAAGCATTACTTATCATTTGCAATTATTCATCAGGATGAAACTCATTGCCACCCAAGCACAACATAGTGTCCAAAGTTTCTTCCAGCTAAAAAAATTCTATGAGATCTTAAATCTAGAAATGTAACGAGGTCCATGGTTCCTAAGCCTGTCTGTGCACAATCACTGGGGCTTTCTTAATGGACATTTTTCAGTCAGGTTCTCCAGGAGTGAAGGTTAGGAATCTGTATTTTTATAAAGCCCCTCCAGGGATTGCAATGTACCTAATCTATGGACTGACATTTGGGCACAGACACTTTAGATTATGCAATTAAGAGATTTACTTACTTTCATAGCGGGAATTTATAAGTTGAAATTATTGATTTTTCTATTAGAGCCTTATGAATTGATTTTTAAGTTGCTAAATATTTTTGACGAATTTCCACTGTTAATTTTTGCTCTTTCATTATCAAGCTTCTGAAGAGTACAGTGAAGTATTGCCCACATCCAGGCTTTTAGAGCCCTGTTCTGACTGGGCTGAAATGTTACTGAACAGCCACTGGGGTCCTGCTGCCCCCTGCTACCCTAGGCAAAATTCCAGAGGCAGAGGTTTGGTGATAAAGGAATTTTTATTCAAAAGCTTTAGAATTTTTGAGTTACAACTTTCCACAAGAATAGTCACTTAGGCCTATCAATTAAGGCTAAACTCTAATGCCTGAGTTCCATTATTCCCCTTGTTAGTTTTAATTATCTTATTTCTATAGGGTTAGTTTACAAAATAAAAGAACATAAGATACAAAAGCTACACAGTTTTGGAAAGGTGGCAGGCTTCTGCCTCAGAGCTCATCCCCTGTAGAACACCCAAAGAAGAATAACCCTGCTACCCTCTGCCAGGTCAACCTGATCCTAGGCTGTGGCTGGAATTCCTTCTCATCCAAAATACTGTCTGTTGGGACACGCAGGCAGCTGCAGCACGATCACCCAGGCACCCTTGAGGAAGAAGAGCCTGAAAGCCAGAGAGAGCCAGCCCAGGAGCCAGAGAGCCCGTGAGCCAGAGACTCAGCCCTCTTTATTTCCATGTGCTCTAGAGCAAGGGTGTCAAACTCATTTTCACCAGGGGCCACATCAGCTTCACAGTTGCCTTCAAAGGGCCGAAATAATTTTAGGATTGTATAAATGTAACTATTCCTTAACTGTTAAGGAGTTGAAATTACATTCGGCCTTTGAAGGCAACCATGACGCTAATGTGGCTCCTGGTGAAAATGAATTTGACACCACTGTTCTGGAGGCATTCGGCTTCTCAGCCAGTCCCATCCTAGACTGTTTACTGCTGCCTTGCAAACTCGTCCTACGGCCCCTCCCTAGTTCTCCCCAGTGATCGATCAGATCTCTCTGTATCACAAATACTGGATGCACGAGCTTATCAGCTGTGTGGCCTTGAACTAGTCATTTTGAATAGGCAGGTAACTTTATCTTCTATAAAATCAATGCCAGAATACCTATCTTGAAGAGTTGTTGAGGTTCCAAAATTCTGTTATTTCTACTTGATGTTATGCATGACAGTTACTGAGCACCTACCATGGACCAGGTGGTATAAAATTAAGTAGAGAGGCAAGATGAATAAATAGAATCATGATTTTTGAAAGTCATCTAAAGCAGTGTTTTGCTTTCCTTACCAGACAATATCTCCATGTTACACTTAGGCACATGTGTACACACAGACAACTGGAACGGAAGTTTCATAGAGCAATTTTTATCCTTGCTATATTTAGTGCACTTTGAAATTTCACATTCCATCCATTAAACAATACTCACCATGACTCCTACATTAATTTTCTGGGTCTCTAATGGGTGATTACCCGCTCTTATACCACTGTCCACCCCGGTTCCTCCACTGACCCCCTCAGCATGACCATCAACCCCTGCATGGTAGGAAACTCTTTGAAGCCATGAAAAATATCTTTCAGTTCACTGTAGCTAATATTAATAAACTATTAGCAAGTCAGTCAACTATCTTCATACTGGATGTTTTATCTAAAGGCCTATAAATTGATTATTTGGAATGCTGATTGGGTTTCTATAACACCCTTCCATTGGTCCTTGGCTATGTGGGACCTACTCTGGTACTGCTTTCTATTCTAGACTGTAAAGTCTTCATTCCCATCAAAACTCAGCTGTCCTTCGACCCAGTGTTGACAAGCTCATTGTAGCCAGGAGGTTCCTGGCTGACAATAACGTGTGTTGTCTTGCACTGTAAGAACAACCCTTGAAGGCTAAAACAAGGATTTGTTAAAATATTAGATAACACTAGTAAAGAGAGAATTTTGGCCATGAGAGAATTTTGGAATCATTTAAAACTATTCCGACTGTTGGGAAGTAGGACTAAGAACTGAGACCCAGTAGGTGGTCGTATGTTGGAGTCCGATTGGACTGGTGGCGCATCCTGTTAGGGTTCCTTTGGGAAGATTTCATGAGGCATTTGTTTTTTTCTAGAGGGCACATGAGAGGACAGTTCACACATGCATTCTAAAGCATGAGGCATGATTAAGAATAAATTCTTGGGTGAGGAGTGCATTAGTAATAAGCACATAATCCATGTCTGAGGCAATGACAATGCACTTATGTAGAGTAAGCGCTGTGTCTGGGACTCAGATTTGTGCCAGGTTAACACCAGGGTTGGATCTCTTCATATTGATTAAATTGATTGTTAATTGAATTAGTTATATTGCCAATTAAGCACTGATCCAAAGAATCAAATGTGTTTGCTGATTGGATTTGGAAGTCATATGGATGTCCTTGTTAAGCCACAGGGAGGTTGATGGTGCCTTCTTATCAGGGGTGGGGTGTAATAGCGAGATTAACTCTTTAAATCTGCAGTGATACGAATTCACTAAGAATAAGTGGGGGCGGGGGAGGAAAAGCATGTACAGAAATATATTCACACGAAGTGGAAATGGGGAATATGAGAGAAAGGGGAGGGGCAAGACAGAGAGGCAGAGAGGAGAGAGGGGGAGGCAACAGGCAGGCTGATTAGTTATACACAATGCCTTCAGAGCCATGGCGGGGTAGAGGGATTAACTAGGGTTCACACCAACACACGTGTACTAATCTTTAGGACATATTCGTATACTACTACAGAACATATTTAAGTTGGAAGCTGGTAATAATAAAAAGAGTTCTGGTTTAAGGGTCTACCAGTTGTGTGACCCTGGCAAGTTAATTGACCTCTTGGAGCCAGTTTCCTCACTTAGAAAATGAAAGGGTTAGGTGACAAGATTTCTCTAAGGCCTTTCTGCAGCTGGAAAATGGTATTATTCTAGAGATTTATACAAGTTACACATCAGTGAAACATTACAATGGCTTCTAAGAAGTATCTTCTGAATCTATAAATTTATCCACTCAACCAATATCGAATAAAGGCCTACTGGCATTTTAGCTCAACAGAGTGACAAAAGTTTCTCAGCTACGTGCTCACTACTGCTTGGCCTTTACACTCATTCGAGCTCAACTGAAACACAGGCCACAGCTGTGGCAGAAGGGCAGATTCTGTCACAGGAAGGAGGCAGGGTAGGTTCAGGATTTAACGCCAAGCCTGCTTCAGGCCGTAGACATCCCACTTTATTAACATCTTACATTAGTTAAATGAACCAATGTTGATCCATTATTATTAACTGAAGTCTACCCTTTATTCCGAGTTTCTTGCCGTTAGCATCATATCCTGTTTCTGTTCCCGGGTCTCATCCAGGACACCACCACACATTTAGCAGTCATGTCTCCTTTTGCCTGTGAGAGGTTCTCAGACCTCTCTTGTTTTGGATGAACTTGACAGCTTCAAGGAGTACTGGTCAGGTATATTGGAGAATGCCCCTCAATTAGATTCCTTTTTCTTCATAATTAAACTAGGGTTATGGTTTCTGAGGAAAAAAAAACACACCACAGAAGTAAATTGCCATTTTTATCCCATCACATCACGTCAAAAGTGTATACTATCAAAATGGTTTATCACTGTTGATGTTGACCTTGATCCCTGGTTGAAGTAATATTTGTTTGGTTTCCCCACTGTAAAGTTATTCCCCACCCCTTTCCATATTGAACTCTTTGGAACGAAGTTACTCTGTGACACCTACACATAGGGAATGGGAAACTGTGTTCTACCTGCTTGAGGCAGGCGTGTATATGTTATTTGGAAGTCTTTTGCATAGAAGATTTTAAGTTATAATTTAGTACTCTTTATTTTATTGCTCAATTGTTCCCGCTTTGGCCATGGGGAGCATTTCAGTTGTTTCCTAAGTTCCTTTGACATACCCTGAGCACTGTAAGATTTATTTTTGAGTACTTCCTTATTTTTGACACTATATAATGCTCCAGGCTCATATTATATATTTCCTGCCTCATTCATAGAATTGAGCATTTCTCCAATGATGTCTGTTTCCTTTCTTTGGAGAATGGTATTGGGAACAAAGATCTGGGTGACCGGGTGCTCATTGCTACTGTGGCGTTGTTGAGTCTGGGCTCTCTCAGTGGGCAGAGTAAGGGAGTGTGTGTATATACTAATCCATACATATGCGCATAGCTATAAATATTTCTAAATGTAACCACCTCTATCTATACAAAGCCGAACATAACTTCATATTGATGTCTGCAGCTCTGATCTATCACCATATTGATCATTCTAGATTTCTTCCTTTGTTTATCTGTGAACTCTTATTCCAGATATACAGAGTTCAGCAGAAGTAAGGCCTGCTTGAGCGTGGTTGGTAGGGTAATAATGTGGGTGTAATAATTCAGTTTTAATTTGAACATTTCACCTAAAATGTCATATGGTGTGCTTGAGTGTGATATTGTTGTTACAGAGTTACAGTTACATGCTTATGATTTTGTAATAAAAGATTTTGTAATAAAAAGGGACATTATTTGTGCAGACCCTGTATATACATATTTATACATATGAATATGTATTCCATATATATCTGGAGATATATATAGATATAGATATCTCAGAATTATTAACCTGCATCCCTGTGGGAAACAACTTTGTCAGTAACAATACAGTGCTAATACATACAGTCGCTTTTCACCTTTAGTCTTAAAAACTCCACTAACTTCCAAAGTTATGTGGGTCAGCACCTTTTACTTCCAACGTTGTCAGTGATATTGTTTCACGCATGTGTAACACAGTTAGATTCTTTTGTAATAGTCTGTATTCTATCCTTGTGATTCCTGCCTACCCCCACCCAGACCTCCTACATGATTTTCAAAATTTTCCATATATTAACAAATGCACAATGTCATGTACCCACCATTTCAGTCCTATATGGAATAGATTTATAGCCCTAAAAATGCCCTGTGCTTCACCTGTTTAGCCCTCTTCTCTTCCCTTGAACTCCTGGCAACCACTGATCTTTTTACTGTCTCTATAGATTTACCTTTTCCAGAATGTCATATAATTTGAATCATGTAATATGCAGCCTTCTCAGACTGGCTTCTTATACTTAGCAATATGTACCTAAGGTTGATTCACATTCTTTGTGTGTCTTGATAGCTCAGTTCTCTTTATTGTTGAATAATATTCCATTGAATGAATACACCGTAACTTATCCACTTACCTACTGAGGACATCTTGGTTGCTTCCAGTTTGGGGGGATTATGAATAAAGCTGTTATAAACATTTGGGTATAGGTTTTGGTGTGGGCTTAAGTTTTCAAGTCAGTTCAAAAATATCTAGGCGCATGATTGCTGGATTGTATAAGACTATGTTTAGCTTTGTAAGAAAAAGTCAAATTGTCTTCTAAACTGTCCACACCATTTTGCATTACTATCAGCCATGAATGAGAGCTCCTTGCCGGCAATGGTATTCTCAGGGTTGTTTTTTTTTTAATTTTAATGATTATAGTAGATTTTTAGTGGCATCTCATTGTTGTTCTAATATGTAATTTCCTAATGACGTATGATGTGGAACATCTTTTCACGAACTCATTTGCCATCTGTATATCTTCTTTGGTAAGGTGTCTGTTCAGATCTTTCGCCCATTTTAAAATAAATTGTTGTTTTCTTATTGCTGAGTTTTGAATTTTTACACATTTCAATACAGCTCTTTATCAGATATATGTTGTGCAAACATTTTCTCCCAGTCTATGGCTAGCGTACTCATTCTCTTAACAGTGTCTTTCACAGTGTAGACATTTCAAATTTTAACGAAGTCCAACTTTTCTCTTATGGGCTTTTGGTTTTCTGTGGGAAAACTCATTGCCAAACCTTAGATCACATAGATTTTCTTCTAGAAGTTTCATGGTTTTGAGTTTTCTATTTAGGTCTATGATCCATTTGAATTACTTTTTGTGAGGTGCGTTAGGTCTGTGTCTGGATTCAATTTCTTTGGTATATGGATGTTCAGCAGTTCCACTGCCATTTGTTGAAGACTGTACTTTCTCCATTGAATTGCCTCTGCTCTGATGAGAAGTTTGCTGTCGCTCTTAACTCTTACCAGGTTTCCTTTAGAGGTAAGCTGTTTCTTTATTTTTTAAAAGAGTTTTTCCCTTTTGTCTTGGTTTTCCTCAGTTTGAATATGATGTATCCAGGTGTAGAGTTTTGTTGGAATTTATCCTGTTTGGTGTTTGCTGAGGTTCCTGGGTCTGCAGTTTAGTCGTTAACTCTGTTCAATCCTTAGCCACTGTTACTTTATTACATCATTACTTCTGCGCTATTCTCTCTTCTCCTTCTGACATTCCAATTATTTTTATGTTACACTTTTAAAAATTGTCCCACAGTTTTTGAAGGTTCTGTTTTTATCATCCTTTATTCCCTTTGTATTTTGATCTGGGAAGTTTATATTGGCATATCTTTAATCTCACTGGTTCTTTCCTTAGCAAAGCCTAGTCTAGTGATAAGCTCATCAAAGGCATTCTTTATTTCTGTTCAGTGTTTTTTATTTGTAGTACTTATTTTTATTCTTTCTTAGAGTTTCCATCTCTTTGTTTACCTTACCCATCTGTTTGTGTATATTGTTTACTTTTCCCATTGGAGCCCTTAAATATTAATTATAGTTGTTTTAATTCTCTGCCTGATAATTCTATAACCTGTGTCATATCTGAGTCTGGTTCTTGCTTTATCTCTTCAGATTGTTTTCTTTCCTTTTATTTTTAGCATACCTTGTAATTTGTTGTTGGAAGTTGGGTGTAATATATTAGGTAATAAGAACTTGAGTAAAAGGTCTCCAGTGTGAAATTCAAGTTAGTGATGGAGTTTGGAGGTGGGCTGTGTTCAGTGTGTGCAGGAGTGTTACTTTAGGTGCCCGGAGTTTCAAATTCCTTTGGTGTCCTTCTGTTTGTCTCCTCTGTCTTCTTTGGTCTTCCTTAGGAATTCCTCCTTAAGTAGAGTCTGCACCTTGCAATCCTTTCAACAATCATCCACTGTTATTATACTGGACCCTATTTGTGTGGTGGCAAGATGTCAGGGAGGGAAGGCATTATATAATCTTAAGACAGAAATCTTAGTCTCTTGGTGGACCTATGTCCTGGGCAGTGACCTCAGCAAGTGCTTTTTAGTTTCTTCCCTCCCTGTTCCTTCCGTGAGACAGGAAGGCTAGTGAGTGCTGGTGTTGGGTAATTGGCCTTTCCTTTTCATGGCATAACCCCCTATATGGGATAAGGCAATGACTTTTTCACAGAGAATGTTCTCGACCTGTTGATGTGTTCCAAGTGGTTGCTTGCCCCTCCTTCTCCCATAGCCGTAAAGACATCCTTCTTGGCTCACTGTGAGAACCTGCTGGGATTCCTAGAAGTAAAATTCATAAAAGCCTGGGGGCCTCACTGAGCTTGTGGCCCCTGGGAGTTTCTTAGTTTCCTGGTGGTCCACATTCAGCCTCCAGCAATTTGCCAAAATTACCATTTCAGTGTTTCTTCCCGTTTGTGGCTCTGGTGGTTTCTACTCAAGGTGAGCAGGTCTTAGCTATGACTCTCTGTGTTCACCTGTGAAGGTCTGCGTTTGAGAGTTTCAAACATATAAAAAATACAATTACAAAGTAACTTTTTGGTTAGAAATTTTAATAAAAATTTTAATGGCTGCAATACATTTTATTTTGGTAAGCCAACGTGGTAATATAGCCAACAAAAAACTCAGTAAGAAAAGTCTAAATATTCATAAGATTAACACATTTCTAGCCACCCTTCATCAAAGAAGGGACATGATGCCATTTGAGTAAGCAGCCACACAGACAGCTGTGGTATTATCAATGGTGATATGCTTAGTGGGAACTGTGTCCTCTAAAAAGTAATCAGCTGATTAAGTCCAATATGCATTATGAAAACTGAATACAATAGTAGAACTGCCTGTGTCTATAAAATGTAATAGCTACCTGTAATCTTTTGTCAAATGAAGCAGGACACACCTAAATAAATAATAAAGTAAGTTAGAATGCTAAGTGGTATTGAATCATATATTGTTAAATGCATAAAGGATTGGCATATTGATTTATTATATAAAAGTTGTAATTTTACACTGGTATCCTGTTGGCCAGGAAAAGTCAGTGCCATTTCCAAACATGCTTCATGTAGTCTTTGAATAGCTCTCACTCTCAGTTACTGTCTCTGATGAATTCCCATCATACAGCCATGGAGGAAGGAAGCCCTTGGGAGATAAAGGGGCACATTAGCATGTAAAGGCTGGCGGCTGCCCATCTGCAGATGAAAGGTCACCAAGATATATTTGCCATGACGAATAGCAAGTTGTGACCACTCTTCAGATCTGTACCTGTCAGACAGAGGCTGACACCTGTGACAGGTACATTCTGATTTCCACATGCCTTGTGCAAAATCAGACGTGCTCACAACAGCATGGCAGCCAAATGTCAAGTGCTTCACCTCTCAGCGTGGAGACAGTCAGAAACCCTGGCAGGAAATGGCCCTCGGATTCACCTCTAGAAGTGCACACCGTGCAGGAGTGCCAAACCTGTTCTGCCTTGTCCAATGACAGGTGTGAGGAGTCATGCATGCTGACACTGCTTGTCCCAGGGCTTCGCATTCCGGCACCTCCTTGACCTGGCCCCGGTCAGTGCAGAGGTTGACGCTGAGGCTGCTGGAGGGACAGTGACAGTGTCTCTTTTCCCCTTGATGTTCCAGGTGAGGTTCACAGAGAGGAAGGAGGGTGCATCATTTCAGAGCAGGATGTGAAGGTCGTATGTAGGTTTTGAATGGGGCCTGCAAACTCAGGCTTGAAATCTTCTGACAAACTAGATTATTCCTCGGAGTTTGGGAGCTCTCAGAAGGGAGCGAATGTTGAGAAAAAAAAAATCAAATTTCTAGAACTTTTTAAACCAGAATCTAGGTCTTGGTGGGCACTGTTGTTTTAGGTGGAAACTTCAGATGGATCCTCGACAAGTAGGCTTTCCCAGGACCAGAGCCACTCCTGAAGGGAGGGAACGTACTTTCACCCCCTTGACCATGACTCGGTGCCTTTAGGGTTACTCCCCAGATCGCCTTGGGTGTGAAACTATGGGGCTGATGTCTAACTTCCAGAAGGCCCACGTTTCTCGCCTGGGGTAAGATTGCAGGGATCCATGCCCAGGGTCTTGTGACCTTCCTTGTGAGTAATGGTAGGTATCAGCTGTCTCCTAGAAGAGCCTGTGGTCTGAGGCTTCTGATACCGAGGTGCTCACTGCTCTCTTAGCAGAGAAATAGGCGGTGCGCTTTGGAGACAGTATTGCCCTGACTCACTGAAGAACTGCTTTTCTTGACATGTTTAAGAGCTAATATACATAGCCCTTAGTCTATTATTATAAGGATGATGGAGATAGTGTTTATTTCATCTGGTGGGTTTTTTAAATTTGAGGGCGTAACAAATCTCATCAGTTAATTTTTCCTTCCTTCTTTCCTCTCTGTTCCTCCCTTCACTTCCCCTCCCTCCCTCCCTTCCTCCTCCCACCCTTACAGTCTCCACCCCTCCCTTCCTCTTTGTTTTAGGTCAATGCTAGAAAGCTCAGAACCCCAGATCTGTGGCCTACCACACATAAAAGCACGTCTCATTAGGACATCATTTTTCTTGGCTTCATTTTTGACCCTGTTCATTATGTGTGGAGTTGTACAGAGGCTGGATAGCCAACTTCTGTTCTTTCTGGAGGAGGGCCCATACGAACACCCAAATTAGCAAATGAGCTTTCTCACTTCGACATTGAGTCAGGGACATAGGCTTTCAGTAATTAGGTCTGGGAACTAGGCTAGAGCAGAACATAAATTTAGTGGACTCCAGTGAAAAGCCAAAGGGCCTGATTTATGGCAATGGGAGAAGCTAGGCCTGGAGAGAATCTGACCCACTGATTTGGAAATGCTCATTGTTCTGTTACATGCTTGAAAGAGCATGGACTTTGATGTCAGAAAGACTTTGTGGTTTCTGGTACTGCTGCTTATTAAGTGAACTTCAGAAGGCCACTGAATATCACTGGGGCCTCAGTTTCCTCATCCATAAAATGGAAATAGTATTATGTCCAGGGTTGTTACGAGAATTAAATCTAAGAGTTTCTGTGGCACCCACCATGTTGGTTCCTCACTCCCTGTTCTCTTGCATGAGGTTAGGATCAATGTGTTTGGAATTGCCCTGCTTTTTCAAATCTCTGGAAAGACGTGGATGTTCATGCCTTCCTTTCAAACAATCCTGGCACCCTGGGGACTTATCCGGAAATTCAGCTCATGTTCGAGCCTGTTTAAGGGGCTTTTGCTTTCATCTTCAGGGGCCAAATGCCAGTGGCTGCTTTTAATGAAACCAAATCCTCCCTAGTTCTGCGTGATTCGGGGATTTGCTTCCCCAGCCTGGGCAGCAGTCGGATACATTCCGTTTTCTTTATTTTCCAAGTGACCTTAGAGCACTTTGTTGATTCTAAGACTGACCTACTGGGAGAAACAAAATAAACTCTTCCATTCCATCTTCTCTTTTTCTGAATGTATTTGGGATGATCTGATACACTTTATACACTACCATTAAGCTTGCAGGCTCCAGAGTGATAACAACTATCTTAAGTACATTTATCGGTTCCATATTCTAGAAGGCTCTGCCATGTGTCCTACATAAACTGATACCTACTTCAGCCATTGGTGGCTCAGGAACCAAACATGGACTAAATAAGTAAAATCACAGGAAAAAAACAAAAACATTGTCTATTAGGTCCTAGGGGGTATGTGTCCCATTTCCCTGCCTCATGAATAAATTATAATCTCTTCTCTTCAGAAACTGGTGTCAGGATAGCACGGTAAGTCCTTAATTTGATGCTTTCCTATGGAATGTTTTTGGGAAGAAGGTGGCTTTATAATGAGAAAACAGTGAGGTTTGTATGTCGGTTTGAGTTTGGATACTTTTTTTTTTCTCTCTGCTTCTCTCTCTAGGTCTCTGCAGCTAAAAGGTCTGAACCTGACCTCATGGGAGAGGCCCACCATCTGTGATCACCCCCGTGCACACCCTGGGCATTTCAGATGGACCACGAGTCCTGTTGAGACTGGGGCCAGGGTCTCTCCTCCTTGTGGTGTTTCCTTCTACAAGGGCCACTGTCTGGTCATGGACCTTGTTGGCAGTGGGTCCATGGCCCAGACTCCAGCCTGGGTTTGACTCCTCTTCTTACTAGCTGGGTGACTTTGGGAAAATTGCTCAAAGGCTTGGTGATGCAGTTTTCCAGCTGTAAATGGGGGTAGTGAAAACATCGGTTTCAAAGGGTTGCTCTGAGGATTGAGGGAAGTAAGGCAGGCTTAGCACATTGCTTGGTGGCATTTTTCAAGCACTCAATATTGTCAAATCTATCTGGCTGTGACCATTCAGTGGATAGACTATTTTTCTCAGGAGGTATGGACATTAGAATGGACTCATCCAAGAGCTTCAAAACTAACAAAATCTTGGGAAATATTCTCAGCTTTTCATGCTCCCCAAAGGTGTGGGAGGAAGTGGATGGATAAAGGTGTCGTCCTAAGGACAGGGGTCTTTGCTTTGTCTGTATCTTCCTTGTACTAATGTAATTAGTCAATCCTGGTGTCCTCTTGGCCGGAAATTTTCCGCCAACCTATATTACATACCAATGCTGTGCCAATCTTCTGAATCCTGCTTTAACCGTGCTCTTTTCTCTTTCTTCAAACCTTTGACTATTCCATTAGGTTCTCTGCCCTCTTTTTTTTGAAAACCTCCTTTTCACCTCCATTGCTTTCCTGCAGTCAACTGGTCAACCTTGTTCGTCTCTACTTCTGTACTTTGCTCTTACTAATACTCTCACCTGGAGAGCCTGGCTTATGGATCTAAGTTGTACACATTAATTAGGTCCCACCTCTTCTAGGAAGCCTTCCCTGGCCACTCCAGCTCATTGTTCCCCTTTCTTCCCGTGAGCTACCACACTCACTAGCAATCATGAATTTGGTGCTGTCTGGGCTCATTCAAATTCATGAGCCCAAATCAGAGATGCACCCTCTGCAATGTATAATCATCCTAAAGCACTTTCCCTCTCCACTCAAACCTCCTCCACCTCCTCTCACTTCCTCCTAACCTTATTTCTACTGGTGACTTGGTCTCATAATTCCCGGAGAAGGTAGAAGAAATCAGTTGCGTACTTCTTCTACTCTTCCTGCTTACTTGCACCTTTAGCTGTACTCTCCCTTCCCTTGGGGCCATGAGTCCCTGCTTCTAACAAAGGACTACCCTTTGCCCTGTACTCCAGATCTCATCGCTGTGGCTTTCTCAAGAATTGCATCATCATTTTCTCCCTGTTTATGGAGTCATTCTGATCAACATGCAAATATACTCTTGAAACTTACCTCTTAAAACAGTATCTGCCTGTTGAAGCTACTCCGTCCTCTAATTTCTTTGCTCTCTTTTTCAGCAAATCAAGAAAAAATGTCTATAAATTCTGTTTCTACTTCCTTACTGCACCTTTTCTCTCCTACCCATCTCGGTTAGCCTCCAGCCACACTATTAAACCCAAATCACTCTTTTCAGCTTCACTACTGATCTCCATATTTGCATGTCTGTCACCATCTTACTCAGTTTCTTATAAATATTCCACATAGTTGACCATGCCCTCTCTTTGGAACATTTTCTTTTCTTGGCTTCTATGACACCACATTGTCTTGATTTTCCCCACCTGTTTATTGTCCACTTCTTCCTAAATTCTCTGCTGGCTGTACCTTTTCTGATGGGAATGTTAGAATGCACCAGGGTTGCTTCTCTTCTCACTCTATACTTTCTCCCTGGGTGATTCCATCTAGGCAGATGGCTTAACTGAAAATATATATGCTGATGACTTCAAACTTTGTAGCTCTAATTTTAAATTCTACCTTAAGTTCTGGGCTCTTCTCTCTGATGACCTACTTGGCATCTGCATTTGGCTAATAGGCACCTCAAACCTAACTAATGGCCAGCTTTACCTCCCAGGCAGATCCGAATCAGCCCACTTCTCTTCATCTTCTCCGCTACTACCTGGTCTGCACTGTTATCATCTCTCTTCTGTGCTACAGCAGTGGCCTCCTAACTGGTTTTCTGCTTGCATCCTTGTACACCATTGCCCATTCTCCATACAACAACCAGAGTGATATTTTAGAAGTATAAATCAGATCCTATGCCTCCAGGTCACAACCCTCCAACATCTTCCCACTGTACTCTTGTTATCAGGCCCAGGGAGGTCTGGTTTCTACATGCCCCAGCCTCCTCACATGCCCTGTTTCCTCTGCATATCCTTCTACTGCTCCTGGGTCTGGCTGTTGCTCCTTTAAGCTTGTTGCCCCTAACTGTGCCCTGCTGTGAGGCCTTTGTACATGTTGTGTCCTCTTCTGGGAATGCTCTTCCTCTAGATCTGTGTACAGATTGCTTTTGTGTCATTGTTTTCAACTTCTTTGTCCCCTCTGTCCAGAAGGGAGGTCATTTTTTTATGCCACCATATTTTGATTTTCATCATAATGTGTGTTCTCTCTTGTATTTTCTTGCTTATTACTTTGTTTGCTTATTTACTGTCCTTCCCCCGCACCAGAAAGAAAGCACTTTGAGAAGACAGATTTCCATCTTGCTCATCACTGTTTCACCACTACCGGGCACATAAAAGGTGCTCAATACATATTTCGGAATGAATAATTACTGGCTATATATTATTCTGTATTTCTGGTTTTGCTAATACCTAGGGCTTGGAATGAAGGAAATAATTGCCCTCCGAGAGCTGAGCTTTCGACATGGATCAGGGCAGATTAGTTCTCAGGCCAAGACTTGACTATGAGCAACTAAATGTTTTAATATACCCAAAGCAAGAATTCATCAGTGAAAAAGGGGATGGGCCAGCCCTTGGAACCTAGAAAAAGGAAAGTCCTAGAAGCAAATGCTGGCATTGCTACTGTAAGAACTAACTAGGAGCCTTTGTCACTGGAATATGTGTGTTCCAGTGATGTTGGTAAAACCATTTCTACTGTGAGAGTAGTTAGCAAATGAGGTTAAATATTCAGTTAATCACTGTCCCCTTCTCAGAGTCCATGTACAATACATCACCCTGTGATTAGTTTTGGCTTCTTCTGTAGGCCTATCGAATGAGTAGGATGTGCTTGTCTCAAGTACTGTAGGTATCCAGTCCTTAGAAAGGTTATTGCTTAATGCAAATTACTAAAATGGCATCCCCTTTAGTACATCAACCTGGTGAGCCTGATATAATGTGGGTGTTCCTCTGCACGATAGGTTTGTCTTTTAGGCACCTATGAAATCTGGTCTCTATGTCTTCGTGACTGGGTCTTGGTACACTCACTGGGAACAAAGGAATTTGAACCCTACTATGTGCTAGGTTCTTTCCTAGGCTCTGGGATAAAAATAAACCCTGATAAGGTTCTGCTGCAGTCTAGTGGGAAAGACCAACTGCAAAGTAAACAAGTAAATTAACAAGGCAATTTCAGATAGTGATAAATGCCATGAATAATGTAAATCTGGCAATGTGATTGGGTTGTGGGATGCACAACAATAGTAGGTTCTAGAATCACAGAGGGCTTCTTTCAGGAGGTGACTTTGGATTTAACATTGAGTGCGAACCATGGAAAGATCACAGGGACGAGTCCTACATCTCACTGGATTTGGGTTGAAGATCGGATGGAGTGGACTATATGGATCATACTCATAATACAGAGTTGGGCTACTGTCTGCTGTGGACCAAACTGTGTTTCCTGCCCTCCACCCCACATTTCCATGTTGAAGCCTTAACCTTTAGGCTCTCAGAATGTGACCGTATTTGGAAATTCGGTCTTTGGAGAGGTAGCTAAGTTAAAAGGAGGTCATTAGGGTGTACTTTAATCTTATATGGCTATTGTCCTTGTGAGAGGCGGAGATTAGGACACAGACATGCACAGAGGGAAGGCCATATGAAGGCAAAGGAAGAAGACAGCCATCTACGAGCCAAGGAGAGAGGTCTCGGAAGAAATCAACTCTGCCAAACCCTTAGTCTTAGACATCTAGCCTCCAGAACTGTGAGGAAATAAATTTCTGTTATTTAAGCCACCAAGTCTATGATATTTTGTTATGGCATCCCTAGAAAGCTAATATATTGTCAAAAGAGAAAAGTACTTGAAATTGGGACAGTTTCAAGGAATCCAAACCGAGTGGTCACCAGGCAGTGTGAGCCAGTCCCTTCGAAGACTCATGTCTAAGCCCTGAGCTAAAGCAGCAACGTTGATTGATATCGCAACCTTTCATTTCCTGTGGGGCCACTGGCTCCACTCTTGCTGACATGAGCATTTGTGAAGCAGCAACCACCTTTGCTTGTCAGCATCCTTCCCAGGATTTGAACCACTGACCTTACCATTACGAATGAGTGAGATTATAGACAAGTGTTCTTACTTTCGTGCCCAGACTGTCCGTGTATAATTAACTGTGAGTTATAATAACGATGATGATACAAAGTGCTCAAGGGCCTTTGGAATTTAAGGCCTATAAAAATATAACTTATTATTATTGTTATTACTATAATCAGGTACAGATACCTGGATAAAATGGCTATTTCTCACTGGTATCATAAAACATGATTTATGTAAAAGTACCTAAAATCTTTATTTTTCCCCCTTTAGAAATGTGACCATCAAGTCCTTATCATAGAAACTAAAGCACCTTAACTATTCTGACTGGAAGCTACCTGTGCATGCATACTATCTTGTTTACTGTGCATGTTCTAACTGGTTCCTCTTAAATGGCTTACGAGGACTGAGCCTATGGCACTTTGTCTTGGAGACAAGACATTGGAAACATCTGTTTTGGAAGAAGGAAATCATCTATAAACTATTATCAGCCTATAATGGCACAGCTACCTTCAGTGAGCAAGTTTTGAAAGTGGATTTGGGCCATGCATGCTGTACCTGGAGAGCATGTTCAATGAATAAGGAGAATTTTATGAGCCAAAAATGTAGTAAAATTCTAAGCTAATTTGAAGGGCGTGTATAACAGGTGGGGCAGATGTTCTAAGTGGTCATGAATTATTTGAAAGCTCTCTCCATAGAAACAAGAGAAGACACAATGCCATGGGACTTTTTTTTTCTTTCTTCCATTTCTTCTTTTTCCTTCAGCCATTTTAATTAATTTTCAGAGGGTTTTAAAAGAATTTATAAGTGAAATTTCCCAATGAGCACCATTGAATGAGTTCCCTCCTGGGATGGGGAAGCTGAGGTAAGTGGGCTGCCTAGCTCACAAGGTAACGAACTGTCCTTTGCTCCTTTCTCTCTCCTCTTCTCTCTCTTTTTAGCCCTATCAGACTTTGCTCACAAGTGAAAGAAGAAACAGTGAAGCAGATTGCAGAGGAATATTTGGAACCTAAAGCAGACTCTGAGGAAGCACTGGTAATTCTGAAAAATCTTAATTAATGTTTCACTGGTGATTTCAGTACCTGGGGGCTTATGAAGAAAGTGAAGCCAGAAACAGGAATTCATTTCTCAAGCTCTCAGAGCTGCAGAGATAGTCTGGTTGGAGACAGACGACTCAGTCAAATACCCACAGGAAGAGAGCAGAATTGGTGAGGACTCTCAGTCCGTCAAACAGACCAAGGTACGTGGAAGTCTATTTGTTGCCAATATCTCCTTTCATTTCTCTGGTCTTCAAGTTCTCGTCCATAAGATAGGCCTAATGTGATCAGTGTATCTGTACAATTAAACCAAACGCAAGACAAACGTGCACCCTGTTCTCAAAATATTCCCCCAAAGTGAGCCTAAATATCTGAACACTAATTAAATTAACTGGTTGAAGGAACAGATTTTTAGTTGGTCATTTAGTTGGTCTAAGAAACCAAATATTTAATTGAAGTTATATATTTTTACCCTGTGGACCACAAACTGGTTGGCAGATAGACATACAAGTTTTAGCTCCCAGTACCTCCACTGACTGGCCCCACCCTCCCTCTCTAACTTAGTTTCTCACCACTCCCTAATATTCACTTCTAACTAGAGTTAGGCTGGTGTTTTTCCCCCATGTCCTCCATATTCCCCTTTCTGTGCTCTTGTTCAGGTTGTTTACTTTTCCTGAGATGAGTACCATGCCGCTAACAGTACCTATTTATTCATTCATTCACTCACTGACTCTTTCATTTATATCTTGACTACCAGGTGGTGGTATGTGTCAGATTTTGTGCAATTTTCTTTGGGGAAGGGAGTAGGGGATAAAGAAGAGCTAGGTAGGATCACTTCCTTCTTGACTTCTATGACTTTTTCTCTCTAGAAGGGGCCGGATGAGAGATGGAAAGACACTCGTTCAACACCAAAATAAGTCAGTAAATGCCGTGATGGCATATCTCATTGTCAACCATTTTCTCAGACCTACTCCTTATTCCTCTCCTCTTCTGACTCTGTCATGACCACTGGATAGGCCTTGGCTTCTGGGTGCTCCGCCTCTGTAGATGACCTTGCCCACAAGGCCACAGGATGACCTTGCCTCCTTTGCCCACAAGGGCTGCTTACTATAGCTCCTGAGGTGCAAATGCCACTCCGTGTAGAGTGGTAGAGGAACCCAAGGTAGTTGTCTCCAATATCTTACAGAGGTTTCAAAGGGAATGGAGCTGTTGGGTTTTACTTGCAGCCATCTCTTACCCTGGGAACCTAGGGTTGCATATCTAGTTGGTTCTTAGAAAAGACTCATTAAGCAGGGAAGGTAGATGGTGGGACAAAAAAGTGGCCTGGAATACTGGGAAAGGCAAGGACTTTGGAGGCATCTGGGGCTGACTATGGATCACATTGCTGTTCTGGCTATTAGGTGTGTGATCTTGGGATAATTAATTTGTCTCTTTCAATGGCCCTACCTAGGAAGTGGACATAGTAATGTCTAACACATAGATCGAATGGGAAAATTTAATAGGATAATATATGAGAAGTGTTAGAAACATATTATGCACTAGGCTACTTAAAATTAACAAAGAATGAACAGAAACAGAATCCAAAAATCCCACAATGAGCCATAGAAATAAGAACAGCAATGCAATATTCCCCGTACTCAAAAAAGTTGCCTGTGTCTGTAAAACAAACTTAGAGGGTTTTGATTTATTCAGAGCTCAATCTTGTTTCCATATGTTGCACAGGGAAATTCTTTCTTCCACTTTTATACTCCATACGAGAATAATCCCATCAGACTCTACCAAGCCCTGGGTCCAAATCAGTGAGCATTTTGCCCATCCCAGTCAAGACACATTCTTCTACTCCTTTTGAGAATGCTGACCTGGAGGTAAGAAGGACAACAAGCACCCCCAGTTTTCCCTGGAGAAGACATTACTGGTTCACTCAGGCCATACCAGTAATTCCTGTCTCAGGTCTCTTCTTTGAACAAAAACAGTCAGATTTTTTCCCTGAACCCACATTTGTCGGGTGGGAAGGTGAAGCCTGAGCAGACTTTGTAGGAACCACTCCAGGAGCCTTGATAGTTCCCCAGGAACTTAGTTGGTATCAGATTTTGCAACTTTTCTGTCCTGAATCCTAAGGTTTGAAATGGAACTGAAGGGACCTGAATTACAATGCAACTCAGATCTGGAATCTGGGATTCTGAGGTTGGGACTCCCTTGTCCATTTAGGGACTTTCCTCAGCCAGTCAGTCCTCCTTTCTGTCATTGCTTACACCCTCAAGACTGTGGCTCCAGCTGTCCCAGAGCGCCTGTCCGCACTAAAAGTCCAGCACAACTCATTCAGGCTGAAGAGTTCATGATTTCATGTTTTATCCCTCCCAATGGGTATTGGAGCCACCCTAGTTTTCTTTCAATGAATACTTGTCAAACCTCTATGTTGCTTAAACTAGATGCTGAAGATACAAAGATAAAAATAAAGCAGAAGGTTCTGACACTGTTGTTCAAGAGTCTAGCGAGAAAAAATAGTTATATGTAAATAATACATTTCAAGACTATGTAAAAAGTGTATGTGGGTGCATGTGTGCATGCTTTTGTGTGCCCTAAAAGAAAATAGCATTAATTTTTCCCAAAGGACTTTTAGATGACCCAGGGAGAAGTTCCAATGCGTGACAACTAGCATGGACTCTTCATGGGTGGAAACCCGGGTGCCCCAGGCAGTGGCTGGGCCGCCTCTTGCTCCCTGTGTGGGACGCTGGGCATGTTGGCAAACCCATTGTTTCTCTATTGTAAACTGAGCTCATAAAAGCCAGTGCTTGCCTACCCCTCCCTCACCGTGTGGGTGGAGAAAGGTTCCTGGGGACACAAAGTCACCTCCCCAGGCAGGAAGGAGCCATCTGCTGCTGCACCCACATTAACTCTTTTGGCTCCTGCAGTGTTGTTGAGTCAGGCCATGGAAGAACACTGGCAGCCAGTCAGGACACCTGAGGTGCAGTGAGGCTCTGTGCCTGCTCTGGAAAGGCATGGAACCTTTCAGAGCCTTGGTTTCCTGTCCTCAAGTTGGATAACAACTACCCTATCAGCTCTGTAGATAAACATGAAATTATAAATGTGAAAGCAATAGAAAAAAATAACACTAGTGCCCTGTAATAAAGTTTTATTAATAATTAATCAAAAAGCATTTATCGAGTGTCTGTTGTGTATTCAGAATTTGGCTAGATGCTAAACAGAGCCATTAGTCCAGTAAATTTCTAATCAGGTATTTTCTCCATTGCATCTGGGGTAGAGAATTGTCAACACGGAGTACATACAGTAGAGAACACATTGCCTTGATGGTCAGAGATTGCTGTAGTTTTGTCACTGATTAGCTGTGTGACATTGGACAATTAGCTTCATTCTTTTGAGCCTCAGTTTCCTGTTTTGTAAGATAAGGTTTTCTCCTGATCTCTCCTGGGTCCTCTTTCTCCACTTTCAACTCTACCCTTCCTTCTGGCTGTGGTGTTAAAATTGTGTTCAGTAAACCAAGGCATGTTAAAATAGAAAAGACGACAAGTAGTAATTTAATGTGCTGATTCTTTGGGGCACAATTTAACCCAAAGGAATGACCCAACCATTTTGGTGGTTGAGTATCAGCTCTGTACAATGAGCCAATGGGAGAGTTGCTTGGGAGCAGGCATTCACAGGCTGGCCTTCCTGCCAGCTTCCTTTTGGTTGGGGTATCAAGCAGATGGATAGTCCCAGAGTCTCAGTGTAGTATGGCTATTGTCTTATATTGTTGCCACTCAGCTCTGTTGGATTTTCCTAAGGGGAGGTCAATATGAAAAATCTTCAAGACCAAGTCTGGGAATAGGTTACATTTATTTTTCTTTTATTTTTTATTAATTTTTTTATACTTATCCAAGGACATGCTTATTGATTTTAAAGAGAGGGGAAGAGAGGAGGGTTGGGAGGAAAGAGAGAATCATCGGTCTGACCAGAGACTGAACCTGTTGGTTTTGCTTTTGTGGAAAACTCTGTGTCCCATTGTCCTGAGAATAGCCAGTCCTATAAAATAATCTAGAGTCCCAATATGGTAAAAGGTCACATCTCCCCGTGTGAGGGACCTTTGTGGGTTGTGTATTTGTGGTGGCGTGAGAGATGAGAGGAATTCCTAGATCCATCTCCCCGCTTTCTTGGTCATTTTCTCTGCCCTCTGGCTGGCTGCTGTAACTGATCCCTCCAGGCTTAGCGCATGGGGAGGAAGAAGGGAACTGAGCAGAAAAAAGTCTTGGTAGGCAATACACTGTTGTAAGCCAGCTTCAGGATCTCTGGGCCCGGCTGATGTTTTAGGTGTTCTTTCCCTTGTGGACACTTTCACGGCGATGTCAGAGGCTACCCACCCCTCTGGTGGGCATGGTCCCTGACATCGGTGATGCCCTTCCTTTGGCTGACTGCTCCCCACTGGGCCCCTGTTCTTCGGAGATCCAGTACACACAGGACCCAGTCTTATTGGACAGGAGTTAAAATGGCGGTATGCTAGCTCTGTCTCCTGTGGAGTCTCCATGTGCTTAATAACATGCAGTGACATAGCACTGATCTGGGCCAAGTACTACTTTGAGCACTTTACATATATAAACTCATTTAATGCAACAATTTTATGAGATAGTACTTATATTACATCTGCTACACAGAAGAGGAGAGTGAGCCTCAGAGAGGTTAAGCATCTTACTCATGGCCACACAGTTGCTAAGGGAGCTTCAGACCTGGGTAGTCTGGCTCTGGAATGTGCTTGTCAGGCAGGTTCCAGGCTCCTCGGGAAATGTGGGTGCACTCTCTCACCGGCCACATACCCTCCTCAGTGGAAGCAGCTCCCTGGCCTGCTTCTTGTTTTTTAGATTTCCTGTATGTCCACTCTGTTCCTAAATCCCGGAGGACTCCTATCAGCTGTCCAAACTGTCTCACTGAAATCCTTCCTCCTACTCTTTGCCCTGACAACAAGGTTTGAGTTGGGGGACAGTCCCCGTTTTTTTTAAAGGAGAAATTTCCCACAGAATCTTTTCCCTCTTCCCAGTGTTCTATATTTTCCAAGTGGATAAGGGGCTAAAGAGTTGGGAAGCCAATTATAGTTCAAATCTTTTGAAAATCCTGCATTGGGTCCAGCACCTCATTTGGATTTTCCTAACTATTGTATTTTGATGTCTCTGTTGCAGTTTCAATTTTATGTCTTATTATATGTACATATGCATATTATATATGTGGAGTCATGATTGGGATGTGTCTAATTTAGTGCAAATGATCAGTAGTACACACAAATGGCTATGACTGGAATGTAGCAATTCACTATTTTTGCTTTGTTCTCAGATACATAGTTTTCCCTGATTTAATTATTATCTTCAACCTCTTTTCTATTTCACACAAGCTCATGCATTTTAAAGCCCCAAGTCACAGGTATTAATCACTTATGTCTGTCCACGTTCAAGTTTTTTCCCTCATGGCTCTTTCCCATTGGCCCCTACAGTCCCCTGGGGTGGGGTGGGATCTTGGGGATTTATGGTCCCAGTCCTTCCATAAAGGTCCTGGTGTTTTAGGGCTTCTGTTTCCATTCTCCAGTGCTGACCCACACCGAGCGTGGCATCCATGCAAAAATGGGTAGATATCTTAGCCTGTATATCTACAGTTCATATCCACTGAGCCCATATATCCATCTTCTCTGCAAACTCTGCCCTACCCTCTTAGGCCTAGGGATGTATATAGCAATGGCATAGTATGCCCTCAGGAGGTGAAGGATGCTGGAAACAGGCTAGGGCTATTTGGGCAGGAGATTAGGGGGTCCAGGGTACCTATGGGGAAGGACAAGCCAGGGGAAGTGAAGAACTTGGTCTTGCAGCATGGGTTCAAGTGCTGAGGCCTCTTGCTCTTCCAAGGGCAGTACTGACTGCTGGGGTCATCCATGTATGCCCACAGTACTGTCCCCATCATTGTACAACCCTAAACTGCCCCTAAGTCGATACCATCCCTATGGATTTAGTAAGTTACAGCATCAGTAGAAAACTGGCCTGGGCACCCAGCCTGTGCAGGTTGGGAGGATTCAGATAACCAAATACTCTCTGCACACCACCTACAGAGAGCTGTGATACAAAGAAGAGTGGCAGAAAACTGAATGAAGGTCAGCCAGAGATTTCTGTGTGGTGGGCTTGATTATTTCCTTCTTTGTTTTAAAGTTGTTCCATGTAGTGAATTGAGCTCATGGGAAGTTACTCAGCTATAGGACAGCCCTGGAAAAATCTTGGCTGTGGTGGGCCTTCCATTTTTATTCATATGTCTAGACAGGTTAACTTGAAGTTAACCATCTTCATAAGAACCAAGCTCTCAATCCACTTACATTCTTTATTGCCCCAAATATATCCTAAGGCTCAAAAGATTCAGGGAGGGAGGTCAACATTATTTTAAAATGATCAAAAGAACTGGGAACATAAAAATCACAAGTCAGTGTCTTTGGCTGGAGGATGTCTGGACTGTGTTGGTGTTTGACTTCTTCTGAACTTCTCTTATGAGAAATGTCTGATAGAAGCATTCCATCTCCGATTGCCTTAGCTGCTCATTTCCTCTTCACTTTCTATCCCTAGTTTATCTCTTCATCTAGGTTTCCATTGAATCTGAAATGATTAATGGGGGATCTGAGTGTATAAATACACTTACATGTTGGCATCAGCAGAAAGGTCAAGGTTGGACTGAAATTTCTTCTGTGTGGCACTTACAAGGGTTAAAAAAGAAAACAAAACCAGGGCTTAAGGCTCCTTTTGTAAGGAAGGCAGTGAGAACCATCTCATGCCCCTCGTTTACCATCTGCAAGGTACGTGCCTTCTAGGGTTGATGTAGGGGCTTTGGCTTTAATCATAAACTACATGTGGTAGACACTGTGTCTATGGTTATTGACTATGTTGATTACCAATTCTGAGACCAGCACGGATAGCTTTATTTTAAATGTGGATGAACTTCTGGTTGTTTGTGTGTGTGTGTAATTGATAGATGAACATATTGGTAAGCCACACTTTACATAATAGATATTTCTTTAATTTTTTTAAATTGTTGTTCAAGTACAGTTTTCTGTCTTTTACTCCCGTCCCAGTCCACCCCCACAGTGCTCCCCACCTTCCTCCCATTTCCACCCCCCTTAGTTTTTGTCCATGTGTCCTTTATACTTGTTCCTATAATCCCCTCCCTTTTTCCCCTGAAATTCCCTCCCCTCTACTCTCTGGTTACTGTCAGCCTGTTTTCTATTTCAATGTCTTTGGTTATATTTTGCTTGCTTGTTTGTTTTGTTGTTTAGGTTCCTGTTAAAGGTGAGATCATATGGTATTTGTCTTTCACTGCCTGGCTTATTTTTCTCAGCATAATGCTTTCTAGTTCCATCCATGCTGTTGCAAAGGGTAGAGCTCCTTCTTTCTTTCTGCCACATAGAATTCCATTGTATATATGTACCATAGTTTTTTGATCCATTCATTTACTGATGGACACCTAGGTTGCTTCCAACACTTGGATGTTGTAAATTGTGCTGCTATGAACATTGGGGTGCATAGGTTCTTTTGGATTGGTGTTTCAGGGTTCTTAGGATATAATCCTAGCAGCAACATATTTACTGATATGTCCCCTAGAGCAAGGGACATAAATGAAAGAATAAACAAATGGGATCTCATTAAAATAAAAAGCTTTTGCATGGCTAAAGAAAACAGCATTAAAATAAAAAGAGAACCAACTATATGGGAAAACATATTTGCCAATGATACCTCAGACAAGGGTTTAATCTCCAAAATATACACAGAACTTACATGACTCCACTCTAAGAAGAAAAGCAACCTAATTAAAAAGTGGGCAAAGGACTTGAACAGACACTTCTCCAAGGAGGACATACAGAGGATTCAGAGACACATGAAAAGATGTTCAATATCGCTAGCTATCAGAGAGATGCAAATTAAAACTACAATGAGATACCACTTCACACCGGTCAGAATGGCCATCATAAACAAAGCAACAAACAACAAGTGTTGGAGAGGTTGTGGAGAAAAGGGGACCCTAGTTCACTGCTGGTAGGATTGCAGACTGGTACAACCACTATGGAAAACAGTATGGAATTTTCTCAGAAAACTAAAAATGGATGTGCCTTTGCCCCAGCAATTCCACTGCTAGGATTATATCCTAAATACATAATAGATATTTTTTAAAGGACATAGTAAGTCTTTAAAAGTAAAATCAAATATATATTTTAAATGCACAGTGAGCTTGAAGCTTTATTTTTTATTGAAATAAAGTTTATTGAAATAAAACATACTATATTAATTTTAGGTTTACAACATAGTGATTTGGTGTTTAAATATGTTACAAAATGATCACCATTTGTCACCATAAAAAGTTGGTACCATATTTTTGACTAATATTCCCTATGCTTTCCATTACATCCTTGTGACTTACTCATTCTATACCTGGAAGTGTGTACCTCTTAATCCCCTTCTTCTGTTTTGCTCATACCACTGCCCCTGTTCTGGTGGCAACCATCAGTTTGTTCTCTGTGTCTTATGATTCTGTTTCTATTCTGTTGGTTTTGTTTGTTTGTTTTGCTTTATAGATTCCACATATAAGTGAAACCATGCAGTCTTTGTCTTTCTCTGACTTATTTCATTTAGCATAATACCCTCTGGGTCCATCTATATTGTCACAAACAACAAGATTTCTTTCCAAGTTTGCTTTTTCAAGGCTTCCTTTTTAAACATAGCAAATTCCTAATTCGTTTTTTGAAAAATAAATATTTTTTACTATTTTTTTAAAAGCAAGTCATGCCTCTTGTCTAGTATTCTGGTTTACCTTTAACAATTTATTATATACTATATACATTTTGGGGTTAAAGTGAAAATGTATTCATCATACCACATTTTAACCTTGACTTC
>PVKM010013275.1:0-30514 GCA_004027735.1 Carollia perspicillata
CTTCATTTGTTCATCTAATTTGTGACCAAAATCAACCAATTCTGTGAGTATCCTGATCATCAGTGTTTTGAACTGTGCATCTGATAGGTTGGCTATCTCTTGGTCGCTTAAAAGTATTGTCTCTGGGGCTTTGAGCTATTCTGTTTGAGTCATTTTTGGTTAGATGGTGCCTGTTACTTATGAGGGATAGAGCCTTAGGTGTTCACCAGGAAAGGGCAACCCAGTTGGCAGGTTTTGACACTGTTTGTGAGGGCGGGATCAGAGAGGAAACAATGGCACGTGTTCCATACTCTCTTAGATTTACGTCCCCTCTGCTGCCTTCCACAAGCACCTAGTTTATCTGTGTGCAAATGTGTGCCCTGTTGGCTAACCACCCTGTGTGCTGTGCTTGTTTCCTCCCTGTATCTGGGGTCTGCAAGCTCCATACCACCTATGTTCCCCAGTGCTCCCAGGTCTGCCAGCCACTGCCTTTTCATGCCGTGTTCCCTCTACCCCAACTGCCAATTCCACCACTCTTACGAGTCTGGTTGAATGGTTGTCGGGTTTCAGTAGTTTAATTTTCTGTGCTATGATTGTGTTATTGTTTATAAATCTTTGTAGACCTTAATCTTGATTGTGTGTGGAGGTACAGCATTTCCACCTACACCTCCATCTTGGACAGAAGTCCTCAACCAATTCCTTTTTTAAAAAACATGCTATTCAATGTCCATGAATATGAGTGTTTTTGAGTTTTTCCTTGAGGCTGGTTTTTTTCAATTCACACCCTGCTGGTCTGAGAAAATGCTTGATATGATTTCAATTTTCTTGAATTTGTTGAGGCTTATTTTGTGTCCTATCATGTGGTCTGTCTTTGAAAATATTCCATGGCACTTGAAAAGAATGTGTATTTTGCTTCTTTGGGATGAAAGTTTCTACATAAATGAGTTAAGTCTATTTCATCTAGAGCATTGTTCAATGCCACGATATCCTTTTTGATATATTGTTTAGAAGATCTATCCATTTTTCACATTGCAGTGTTAAAATCTCCTGGTAGAAGTGTGTTGCTCTCTATCGTTCTTGAAGTCATCCAAGATTTTCCTTATATATTTGGGTACTCCTATGTTGGGTGCATATATGTTTACAATGTTTATGTCTTCTTGTAAATTCTTCCTTGAGCATTATGAAGTATCTTCAGTGTCTCTTTTTATGGCCTTTGTTTAGAGTCAATTTTGTCTGATATATGTATTGCCACCTCAGATTTTTTCTCTTGTCCATTTGCTTGGAATATTTTTTCTAACCCTTCACTTTTAGTCTGTGTAGGCAATTTGTCCTTAGGTGGCTCTCTTGTAGGCAGTATATGTGTGGGTCATGTGTTCTTATTCATTCAGCTACCCTATGTCTTTTGACTGGAGCATTAAATCCATTAACATTTGAGGTTATTATTGATAGGTACTCATTAATTCCCCCCTTTGTATCTGTGTTCCTATCTCTCACTCTTTTTCTTCCTCTTGTTATAGCAGTCCCTTTAGCATATCTTGCAATGCTGCTTTGGTGAAGGTGTACTCTTTCAGCATTCTTTTGTGTGGGAAAATCTGTATTTCATTTTCCATTTTAATTGAGAGCCTTGCTGGGTAGAGTTGTCTTGGTTGCAGGCTTTTGCTTTTCATTACTTGGAATATTTTTTGCCATTCCCTTCTGGATTGAAGTGTTTCTGTTTGAAAATCAGCTGCTAGCCTTTTCAGAGGTCCCTTGTATGTTACTTCTTATTTCTCCCTTTCTGCTTTCAAGATTCTCTCTTAGTCTTCAAAACTCAGCATTTTAATTATGGCATATCTTAGAGTAAGCTCTTTGGGTTCATCTTGATAGGGTTCCTCTGTACTTCATGAACTTGTGTGACTTTTCCCCTTTCCAGGTTTGGGAAAGTTTCTGTCATTATTTTTTTCAAGCAGGGTTTCTATCCCTTGCTCCTTTTCTTGGCCTTCTGGTATTCCTATGGTTCAAATGTTGTGTTTCATGTGTTTTGCAGTTTCCTTTAACAATCTTCATATTTTTTAAATCATTTTTTTGTGTAGCAGTTCTACCTGGGTATTTCTTTCTACCTTTTATTCCACCTTTCTTATTCAGTCCTCTGCTTCAATCTGTCTGCTTTAGTTTCTTCTAGTGTGCTTTATATTGTGGAAATTATATATTTATTGCTTTGTGCTTCTTGTTTTTGATTTGTATTTCCTTTTTCATACTATTGTATTTCTTGCTGCGTTCCTTGTAGTTACCTGTGCATCCTTATCATCATTCCTTGAGCATCCTTTCACCATTATTTTGAGTTCTATATCTGGAAATTTGCTTGTCTCCATTTCATTTAGCCCTTTCAGTGGGGAGTCTTCCATTCCTTTCTATTGTAGGTTATTTCCTTTTCTCTCCATTTTAGATGACTGTTTGCTGTTTTTTTCTGTTCTGCTTTGCTAGCTGTTTTCATAGGGTGAGCTCCTATGGTATGAGTTATCTGGGGCTCAGTGGTGTGGTTTCTTTGATCTTGTCTGGATGCTCTTGGGTTGCCCTTTCTTCTGTTTGTGTGGGCTGTCTTGTCATACTTGGGTTTTACCTGTTGGTGGGTACTTTGTTGGTGGGTTCCGTCCTCCAGTGGGTTTTCTGGTGTTTACAACTCTTACATTATCTTGTATGCGATATGGGGCAGGGTAAAAGTGGAAAATATTAAATCAGCTGGAGAGTATTCTGTTTGATTTAAACTACCAACAAGTAGAGAACAGATAGGAGATCTTTTGAAGTACAGCAATAACCGTGATATTTCACCCAACTAGCCACTTCTTATAAAGGTTACAAAGAGACAAGACTCTTATTGGAGGGGAGAAAGTATGTGAACTGACTTCAGAAAGCAAAGCAGTTATGCAAAGTTAGATGCTGAGCTATAGTGAGAGTAAGGGTTAGAAACCTCGCATAATGTGAAAGAATACAGTTAACCACAACAGTAATAAAGCTCAGGAAGGTGGTGAAATAGACCAAGACCAGGCAAGGTTGCTATGTGGGAACTGGAACAACAATAATATGACAAGAAATATATGATCCGAATAAAAAATTAAAAATAAGAGACCAAAAGTAGGTTTTTTTATTGGAATATCAGTGTAGTTAAGGAAGAAACACTAAAATGCAATATGAAGGGGACAGTAAAGAAAATCAATCAAACAGTGAAATCAAACAAAATTCAAAAATGCTAAAGGAAAGAAGGTAAATTAAAAAATGAAAATAACAAAAATAAATAAAGTAAAAATATTAAATGCAAGTTCTGAAGGACAGCAAGATAAAATTTGTCTCAGCAGTTGGTGTTAGCCTTCTGAATTCTTTCTGGATCTGTCTTTGGTCTTTTCAGAGCTCCAGGTCCTTTTGTTTTATGCTTAGGGAAAAAATAGAAAAACAAAAAAGCTTCCTGCTGACTTTAAACCTGTTCAGCAGGTTTTGCTGTCTTTCTGGAAGCTGTAGGCTGGGCTCAGTTATTGTCCCCCCCCCCCTTTCCTGTGTCTCCACAAGTATGGGGGCTTGTTCTGGGCTACAATATTCACAGGTGCCCAGTTTCAAGCCCACACCCTCAGACTATTGTGGAGCTCACAGTGTACACTGGGTATATGTGCCAGGCTGGTGCCTCTAATGTACCTCATTGTGCAACCCCTTGAGTTCTCTGTGAGGTGCACTGAGTGGGAGCAAATCGCACCCTTCCTTCTCCCTATTTGTTGGTCTAGGCTTGTGCACATGTAACGTCCTTTCAAGGCAGTTAAGTTTTCCTATTGAATTAAGTCTTTCTGGGTGCTGCTACCTCTCTGAGGCCCAGGTACTCTTTTTTTATCAATCCTTGCATGGGAGCAAGTTGAGCACCCCTCCTCCTTTTTTGCTGGCTGGCCACTTAGCACAAGAGGTCTTTGCACAGCAGTCGAAAGACTTTTTTAGTCAATTCCCCTTGGTTGAGGGTGGCCAATCCTAATAAGCACCTGGATTTTCACACAGCCCAACTCTTTGACCAGTCCCAAGACTATCTGGCTCATGGTCCATCACAGCCCAACTCTTCTCCCATGTCTAGATGTCACCCAGCTCCCCAATTTCCCTGGTACTGTCTCAGCAAGTGACCATAGTCCCAGTTGGGAATGCTGCCTACTGGCTCTCTCCCACTGTGCCTTTATACCCCCAGTGACTTAAGCATCCAGGTCTCTCCTAGTGCAGGAATGGGTTCTCCATTCTGGGAAGGGAGGGAGCTGCAACATTACAATCTCAGACCCATCTCTCCTCCAAAGTTCTGTGGAAGCCACAACCCCTGACACAGGGCCCTGGGACCTTCTCTTCTGTCTATATGATCTCCTTACCATCCATTTTTAAATGTCTTCTTCAATATTTTCCCTCCAAACTTCATATAAGCTCAGATTCCATTGTCTGTTCACTCTGTTCTTCAGAAGATTGGCAAGTGTCCCAGCTGGTTGCCTGAACAAGTGTGTTCAGCTCCCATCTACTTCATCACCATCTTCAAAGTCATATTACTGATGTTTTTAGGATGAAATGAACTGATGTGTGAAACTTATTTGAAGTGCATAAAAAATAAAATGGATTAATGGATGGATAAAAGAATTAACAGATGAAGAGACATGTGATAAGACGAATAGAACAAAATATTAATTGGTTGTAAAACCTAGGTAGAAATCTCTGGGTATTTACCTTTTACATTCTTGCATGTTTTAAAATTGTGTTCATGAAGGGCATGAGAACTAAAGTGGGGGCTTTTCAGTGTGGGAAACATTTTTATAAATCTAAAGTTGTCTCTAAAGTGTAGTAATGGGGTTCAAAGCCTCATTGAATAGAATGGAAAAAAATGTAATAGTCATAGAGTGTGGAAGCTGGTATGACTGAAGCAGATGCTATGTATTGGTGGGAAATAAGTCCAGATACATATCATGACAAACTTAAAAAGTAAGATAATATAAATACTGAGAGCCTTTAGTAAGATCTTCATTGGGCAATGACTTGGTATAAATTGTGTCTTAGGAAGATTGTTCAGCTGGTAGTTTTCTGGATACATTAAACTAGAGAGAGCCAGTGGTTAGGCAGCTTGACTACCAATGCCACAATAGAGACATGAAGTGACAAAGGATGGTTGGAGTGGAATCAGTGAGAATGTTGTTCATTTTTAAACTATGAATTCATGGTTATTATTAATAATTTCTGTATACAAATTGTATCAGCAATTTTAAGGGGGGATATCATATTTTTCTTAGAGAATGGATTTACTTGTACATGAATCATTTACCATAAACCTCTTTTGGTTGATAACAGGTGAGATACCTGGTTAATATGTTCTTCACTAAAATGGACCATGAACAGGGTTTGGAAGGTCCTTGCTGTAATCATACTAGAATCCTGTTTCAAAGAGGTATGTTGAGATGTGGAGTAGGAATTGTGTACCTGGAAGACATTATTATAATAAAATACTGAATAAACCAGGGCTTAGCGATAGTTCTAACAGCTCTTAGCAGGGCTATTAGAACTAGAACTAGAACTTGAACTTGGGACATATTTTAGTAAACTAGTTATTAGAATACTGTATATTTTAGACCACCAGACAAGAAAGAATAAGTGGACTGTGAAATGACTCGAACACATAAAAATGGCTTATAAAAAGGCCAGAGTGGAAGTAGTTATAAGAGATTTTAACTATCTGGGATAGATTGGCAACATTAAGTAGAAAAAGCAGAACTGGAAGATTTTTTATGACTTTGGAACATGATTGCTTTTTGACTCAATATGTATGTCACCCACTAAATTGAGCATGATTTTAAGTAACATATAATTGAACACCTACAAGTACATTGAAGGATGTGTGTTTTAATGGCAACCTTCCTAGTGGTGAATAAGAAAGTGTTCTAACATCCATTTCCTTAAAAGAAGATACTGAGGTGAAGAGTTTACAAAGAAGTGAATAGAATAGTCAGATGTAGGACAAGTTATCAGCTTTTGACATATTTAGCATCAAGGAAAATTTAGATAAATTAAGATAACAGTCTTCATAGATAGTGAAGTCCTTAGAGAAAAAAACATAGAAGCATACAAAATTAATGAGAAAGGATATTGTAGTAACTTCGACTAAATGGGAAACTGGAATTAAAATAAATATGCAATATTTTAAGCAAATGAAAATCAGAAGGACAGGCAAATGATGACTACAAACTACAAACTTGCCTTGCAGATTCTTTGGTATCTTATATTTATTGAAAAAAAATCATGTGTATGTGGATGGGCAGGGGAATCACTGCTCTCAATGAAAAGGAAAAGAAGGACTATCTCATCTTGTGTGAATGGAGAGAGAAAGGTCACAGCTCTTCGGGGGGCTCACTGGCTGAGAGCTAGGACACAGAGTCCAGGACTGGGGGAACCATGTTCCTCAGCCTCCAGGTGGCTCTGCCTAATGAAGAGATCAATCCAAGGAGAAGTTATGAACAAAACAAATAGAAATGAGGAATCCTGAGCATGGCCAAGATTTAGAAGACAGAAATTTTTCAACTATGCCTCAGAGATTTATACTTTCTGGCACTAACTTTAGTTGAGTTCTGATAAGCCACTACCATTGGACCAGCCAGAGATTTATACTTTCTGGAAAACAGTAAATATCTTAGCACACCACAAATTCCACATGGATGTTGGGAAGGCTTTAAATGTATTTGATTTGCTCAGAAATAGGTGTAATCCATCTAAAACAAATAGGCCATATATTGTAAGCTGAGAAGAAAAGAAGTCCAAGAAAAATCCTCAAAGAAAATGAATGGCATTGTTGGCAAAGAAAACTCCCTGGTCTCATCTGTAGTTACATACAGCTGAGTAACTACCAGCAATCTCTGGATACATGTGATGTCACCTGTCAAAGGAACTAAATCAGAAATTTCTGTGTCCAAATTAACCTCACTAGTAGCATATGTGTTTCAGGCTCTTTTTGGAAGACACTGAGTTCAGAAACTGAAGGATGAATTACATAGATATAAAATAAACATGTTCAAATGTTTTATATGAATTCAAGTTACACCAGTGTTTTATATGCATTCAAGTTATACCAATTTGCCACTGGTCATGATCTAAAATGCTAAGTGAAATAACTCAAACAGAGAAAGACAAATGCCATATAATTTTAAATGTGGGATCTCAAAAAAAAAGACAAATGAAATAAATGAACAAGCAGAACAGAAACAGACTCATAGAAACAGAAAACATTTTGATGGTTGTCAGGTGAGAAGGAGTTGGCGAGATGGATGAAAAAAGGGAAGGGAAGAAGATATACAAATTCGTACTTAAAGTCATGGGGATATAAAGTACAGCACAGATAATATAGATAATATTTTAAAATATATTTTATTGATTATGCTGTTACAGTTGTCCCATTTTCCCCCTTCACTCCTCTCCACCCTGCACACCCTCTCCCACCCACATTCTCCCCCTTTAGTTCATGTCCATGTGTCAAACTTATAAGTTCTTTAGCTTCTACATTTCCCATACTATTCTTGCCCTTCCCCTGTCTATTTTCTACCTACCATCTATGTTACTTATTCTCTGTACCTTTCCCCCACTCTCCTCCTCCCACTCCCCTGTTGCTAACCCTCCATGTGATCTCTATGTCTGTGGTTCTGTTCCTGTCCTACTTGTTTGCTTAGTTTATTTTTGTTTCAGGTGTGGTAGTTAATAATTGTGAGTTTGCTGTCACTTTACTATACATGTTTTTATATTCTTTTTTTTAGAGAAGTCCATTTAACATTTCATATAATATTGTAATAAGTATGTACAGTGCCAGATGGGTATTAGGTTCATTGGGGTGATAACTTTGTAAGTTATAAAATTATCTAATCACTGGGTTGTACACCAGAACCTAATATAATTTGTATATTAACTTTACTTGAAAATTGAGATTTTTAAAAAAATATTTAAATTTTCTGTCTTTGAAAAATTGTAGGTAAAATAATACATAAAGGGTCCATAAAGGGAAGGCAACAAAATACACAAAATATTCAACAAAATATTCATAGATCCAAAGTACGTGAAGGAACAAAAGAAGAGACAAATCAAATCATCCATTCAAAAGTTACACAATAAAGAAACCAATATAATTTATTCATTTTGGTATCCATAGAAGGATTAAGTTTGAAGAAAATTAAAAATGAGCAGTGCATTTCTATGGATACTTGTTATATAATAAATGTTTTCATTATTTTCCATCACCTGAGTAATATGATATATTTGTTAACGTAACACCTGGTAATTTATGCAGAAGAATTGTTCAGATAATGTGTTAATGGAAACAGTTATTCGACTTTCATAAGTGTTTTGTACTTACACACTACAATACTTTTCAATACAGGAGAATCAACCCATCTAAACTACATTATTTGGAATATTGTTTCTCTCTTTATTTTAAGTAAAGTCAGTCTTAGTCTTACTCTTAATAGGAACAAGAATACTGTTTCTTCATTTCTAGTTCAGTGTTCTGTTCAATAATATTTTAAGGTTTTACATAGGGAGGCCATACGGAGGTCGTATGATCTTTATGATCACAAGAAGAAGCTCATTTAATTTAAAAATGCTTAAAATTAGCCTTAGTTAAAAGTTTAGCCTGGAATTGAAAATAGATTAAGGTTGCATTGAGAGTTAAAATACAACATTAAGAAAGTTAAATCTGTTTTTACACACAGGACCTTAGTAAAAAAAAAAAAAAAATTAAAACAACCAGCAACGTTGAAATTACTACTAGTAAAAAACTGAGAGGAAATGCATAAAGTGCTGGTAATAAATAATATCAAGTTTTTTGAAATAGAAGAAAAGTGGAATCAGATGTGGATTCTAGCCTCAGAGAATATCTAGTACCTGTTGTGTTATTTATTTACTTTTATAGTTGAAATTCACTTTATTGAAAAAAAAAACAGTTTTCACTTCTCATCACAACTCACTAAAAAGCTGGTGTTATCTTGTTGTCCATTTTGTATTGTTTTACATCACTTATTTTCATCAATATATTAATAAAATTGTCTGGCATTTTTCTATATGTGTAAGGGTTTAGATTTGTGAAAATATCATCATGTACAAATTATTCTGAAATTTGCCTTCTTTATCTCAATATTATATTTTTGAAAAATGTATAGTTTTGAGAACTAACACTGGCTATGCTCTAGTCAATCCCTCTTGATTACTTTTTATTTTTATGTTATCTGTAACTTCAGTACATAACCAGTTACTGCCTTGGACTGATGACTTCCAACATCTTGAAAAATAATCTGTACAATATAGAAGCAGAAAATAGGCTTGGCTAGCCTAATGTCTAGGGATTTTTGTTTTTGAACAATTCTACATTTTTCCTACAGGTGAATTTTGTTCACAATAACATCATTAATAGTGATTCTACTTCTAACTTCCTCAGTTCTATAGAAGCCCAAACTAAAGCAAATTTTAGCTTTACATATATGCATTCTGAACATGGGACACTAAACAAATTCCTGACTCTTGTGCCAGTCAGTTTATGACTGCGGGCATGAGTTTGATTATCTTATCTTAACATACAAAATAACAAGTGTTATTATTGGCCATAAAGTTAGAGTGGTTAATTGAATCTGCTGAGTTTTGAAAATAATTACTTTTTTCCATATTCAGGAAAGAAGGAAACCTCTCAAATACTTTTATCTATATCACCTATTGATAAATAAGTAAAGTTTATACCTTTGAAAAGATAATTAGAATATTTACCTTAAAACACATTTTAGCTAAAAAAAAAAAAGTGAGGTCAAAGTTGGCGGCAAAGTAGGTGGGAGTGGAGCCCACTTGCTTGTGCACCCAAATGGGACACTTAGTCGATCTTCTGAAAAACAAAGTAAACAGCCAACAGAATCTCAGCTGATATGAAGTTTGGAGCCCAAAGTGTACAGAGGATGCTTCAAAATGGGCAGTGAGGAGTTTTTAGAGGCTTACATGAAAGTCTCTAGATTTGGCACCAGAGACTGTGGCTGCCACAGGTACCTTGGAGGAGAGCCAGGTCAGTGATAACAGCCTACTGGTTCCCTCCCCTCCCATGGCAGGGAAGTCCCAGACCCACAGCAACCTGGATGCATAAAGTTCCTGGGGGCAGTGAGAGAAGGCAGCAAGCAACACACAGTCATAGGAGTTCCCAGACTGAGATGGTGGTCTCCGGCCTGGACATTGCCAGAGAATTTGGGGGATGTCAGTGACATCCGGAGTTGGGAGAGAAGGTGGGCCATGACTGGCCATAACCAGATAGACTCTAGACTTTCCAGAGGGTTGGACTGTGTGAAAAATCATGCAGTGGCTCAGAGGGACTGTGGTGCTAAAGATTTTTTTTTTTCAAAAAGGGAACTGAGGTGTTCACTACAGGTATCTCCAGTGTGCAGCAGCCCAGCCAACAAAGTGGAAGGAGTTGGGTGTGATTTACTACCACTCAGTGCACCTCACCAACTGATCAGAGAGGTGGCTTTCTGGACGCAGCCAGGTACAAATGTACAGAGTGGAGAGTGCTGGCAACACAGAGCTCTGAGGGCATCAGCTGGAAACTGGGCACTTGTGATTATTTTAGCTCAGTCTGAGCCCCCATCATTGCAGAACCACAGGAAAGAAGAAAACAGAGCCCAGCCCCCTTCTGCCTACAGGAATCTGGAAGATCTGTAAAACCAGCTGGGCAGGGGATTTTTTCTCAAGAATAGACAGTAAGATCTGGAGCTGAGAGAAAACCAGAGACAGATCCAGAAAGAAGTCATAAGGGGAACACCAAGCGCTGATGCAAATTTCACTTTGTTGCCCAACAGAACTTGAATTTCTTTTTATTTCTCTTCTTTCCATTTATTTACTTTTTTATTGTTCCTTTTGTTGTTCTATTTTCCCTTTCATATTGAATTAAAAATAGTTGTTCTTTCATGCCATTTTTGTCATTTTTTCTTGTTTAAGACTTCAATCTATAGTATTCATAAATGTAGAAAGGAGCTGTAGCCTCTGCTACAGTTTCCTTGTATGTTTGTACAAGATACCATTTCAGTTATTTCTTTTCCTTAAATGTTTCTTTTATTTATTTTTAAAGAGAGGAGAAAGGAGGGAGAAAGGGAGAAACATCAATATGTGGTTGCCTGTCACACACCCCCTTCTGAGGACCTAGCCCACAACCCAGACATGTGCCCTGACATGAAGTCAAACCAGGTACCATTTGGCTTGTAGGTTGGGCCTCAATTCACTGAGCTATACCAGCTAGGGCCTTTTCAGATTGAATTTTAATTTTTCTTTTTTTTACTTCACCCACACCCCAAATAACATACTCATCTTGGTCTTTTACTTTTTATTTGTTTTATTTAGATTATACATTTCTTCTCATATTCTTGTTATTCCAAATCTATCTATCTATCTATCTATCTATCTATCTATCTATCTATCTATCTATCTATCTATCATCTATCTACCATCTATCTATCTATCATCTATCTATCTATATATAGAACCTTTCATCTCAAATAATCAAAATGAACATTCTTTTCAAAAAATATTTTATTTATTTAATTTTAGAGAGAGGGGAAGGGGGGAAAGAGAGGAAGAGAAACATAGATGTGCAAGAGAGACACATTGATTGGTTGCCTCTTGCATGTCACCAACTAGGTACCTGGCCCATAAGCCAAGCATATGCCCTGACAAGGAATCAAACCGCCAAGCTTTTGGTTTACAGGCCAGCACTCAATCCACTGAACCAACCAGCCATGTCAAAATGCACATTCTTTTGAAATACACATGGACTATTTTCAAAGATAGACCACATGATAGGACACAAAACAAATCTCAACAAATTCAAGAAAATTGAAATCATATCAAGCATTTTCTCAGACCACCAGAGCCTGAAACAAGAAACAAACCTAATGGAAAAAAACTCAAAATATATACAAATGCATGGAGACTAAATAACATGGTATTTAATCATGAATGGGCCAACAGTGAGATCAAGGAAGAAATCAAAAAGTTTCTGGAAATGAACTAAAATGAACACACAGCAGTCCAAAACTTACGGGATGCAGTGGAGGCAGTTCTGAGAAGGAAGTTCATAGTGATACAGGCTTACCTTAAAAAGATAGAAATATGTCAAATAAACAACCTAACACTACATCTATAATAACTGGAGGAACACAACAAACAAAGCACAGAGTGAGTCGAAGGCGAGAAATAATGAAAGTCAGAGAAGAATCAAGTGACATGGAGACTAAAAGAACAATTCAAAGGACCAATAAATCCGGTAGCTGGTACTTTGAAAAGATAAAGTAAATCAAACAATCTTTAACCAGATTAATCAAGAAAAAAGAGAGAGGACCAAAATAAATAAAATCAGAAATGAAACATGAGAGATTACAACTAACAAAACAGAATTACAAAGGATTGTAAGAAACTGCTTTGAACTACTATATGCGAAGACGTTTGAAAACCTGGGAGAAAACACAACTTTCTAGAAAAAATATAATCTTCCAAAACTGAATGAAAAAGAAACTAGAAGCTTTCACAGACTGATAACATCTAGTGAAATTGAAGCAGTAATCAGTAAACTCCCAGCATAGAAAGGCCCTGAACTGGATGGTTTCACAGAATTTTATAAAACATTTAAGAAAGTGCTATCCCCAACCCCTCACAGACTATTCCAAAAAATCCAAGAAGAGGGAAGACTCCCAAACTCTTTTCATAAGGCCAGCATTATCACAATTCCTATACAGGATAAAGACAAAACAAAGAAAGAAAACTACAGGCTAATATCACTTATGAACATAGATGCTGAAATCCTTAACAAAATATTGGCAAACCTCATCCAGCAATATATTAAAAAAATCATACACTATGATCAAGTGGGATTTATTCAAGGGATGTAAGGACTGTACAATGTTTGCACATCAATAAACATAATGCATCACATAAACAAATGGAAAGACAAAAATCAAATGATTCTATCAATAGATGCAGGAAAAAATTTGATAATGTACAACACCCCTTTATGATAAAAACATTCAGCAAGCAGAGTAGAAGGAGAATACCTCAATGTAATAAACACCATATATGAATAACTTATAGCTAACATCATACTAAACAGGCAGAAATGAACAGCTTTTCCACGAAGATCAGGGACAAGACAAGGATGTCTGCTTTCACCACTTCTATTCAACATTGTACTAGAAGTTCTAGTCCAAGTGATCAGATACAAAAAAGAAATAAAAGGCATGTGTATCAGAAAGGATGAAGTAAATCTGTCATTGTTTACAGATGACATCATAGGGTAGATAGAAACCCTATGGACTCCACCAAGAAACTACTCAACCTTATAAGTAAATTTGTCAAAACGGCAGGATACAAAGTCAATATTCAGAAATTGAAGATATTTTTGTACACCAACAATGAAATATCAGAAGCAGAAATCAGGAAAAATATGCCATTTGCTATAGCAACAAGAATAGTAGAGAACCTAAGAGTTAATTGAACCAAGGAGGTAAAGATCTATATTCAGGGTACTACACAACACTCAAAAAAGAAATTAAAACACAACTAAATAGAAGAATATACTGACTCCATGGATTGGTAGAATTAGCATCATCCAAATGTCCATACTACCCAAAGCAATTTATACATTCATTGCAATCTCCATTAAAATATTTATGACATATTTCACAGATACTGAGCAAACATTTCAAAAACGTATATGGAACCATAAAGGACCCCAAATAGTCATACAATTTGAGAAAGAAGAACAAAGTAGGAAAGATCAAAACACCTGATATCAAACTATATCACAAAGCCATGGTAATCCAAACAGTCTGGTACTGGCATAAGAACAGACACATGGATCAATGGAACGAATATAGAACCCAGAAATAAACCAATGTCTCTGTGGTCAATTAATATTTGACAAATGGTGTAGGAGCATAAAATGAATTTAAAATAGCCTTTTCTACAAATGTTGTTGGGAGATCTAGAAGTTACATGCAATAAAATGAAACTGAACCACCAAGTAACACCATACACAAAAGTAAACTCCAGATGGATGAAAGACTTATAAATATAAGTCACAACACCATAAGAGACCAAGAGGAGAACATAGGAAAATCTGAGATGTTCCACACAGCTATATTTTCACCCATGTATCCCACAGAGCAAGGGACATAAAGGAAAAGATAAGCTAATGGGACCTCATAAAAATAAAAAGTTTCTACACAGCTAAAGAAAACATTAGCAAAATAAAAAAGGAGACAACCATATGAGAAAATATATTTGCATATGATACCTCAGACAAGGGTTTGATCTCCAAAATACTTTAAAAACTTATACTACTCCACTCAAGGAAGACAAACAATCCAATTTAAAAATGGGCAAAGGACCTGAACAGATACTTTTCCAAGGAGGACATACAGAGAGCCCAGAGACATATAAAAAGATGCTCAGAATCACTAGCTATCAGTCAGATGCAAATTAAAACTACAATAAAATACCACTTCACACCAGTCAGAATGGTCATCATGAACAAATCAAAAAAAACAAGTGTTTCCCAGGTTGTGGAGAAAAGGGAACCCTAATACACTCTTGGTGGGAATGCACCCTGGTGCAGCCACTGTGAAAAATGGTATAGAATTTTCCTTAGAAAACTGAAAGTGGAAATGCCTTTTGACTTAGCAGTTCCACTGCTGGGATTATACCTTAAGAATCCTGAACATCAATTCAAAACAACCTATGCACCCCAATATTCATAGCAACACAGTTTAAAACAGCTAAGTGCTGGAAACAACCTAAATGTCCATTCAGTAAATGTGTGGATAAAAAAACTGTGGTATATTTACAAAATAGAATACTATGCAGCAGAAAGAAGAAAGAGCTCCTAACCCTTCGCAACAGCATGAATGGAACTGGAGAGCATTATGCCAGTGAAATAAGTCAGGTGGTGAAAGACAAATATCATATCATCTCACCTATAAGTGCAACCTGATCAACAAAACAAGCTAGCAAAATATAACCAGAGACAGGGAAATAAAAGACAAACTGACATAACCAGAGGGGAGGGGGGTAACAGGACAAAGAGGGGGAAGGGTCATTGATGAATATGCATAAAGGACTCATGGACAAAGAAATAGAGGGAAGGTTTGAATATGTGAGGTAGGGTGGGTAGGGCGCGGAGCATCATGGGTGGGGAGTGGGGTCATTGTAATTGCACAACAATAAAAAAACAGGAGTAAAAGAAATAAAGAACAAAAAATTTGAAGCTCAGAAAAATCTGGATGTTGAAGAAGAAGAGAGAATTTGGATAATTATAACACTGTGTGGGAACAATTTGTGTGTACCAGAAATATACTTCTCTAATAGGAATTATTTTCTTTCTTTGTGGTGTGAGGATTGCCTACTCTGGTGAAATTTGGAGAAATGTCTGGCTTCTTGGTTCTGCTCTTTAGTGAAAGTGCCAGTTAAATTCAGGGGCTGGAGTTATAAAGCCCAATTGTGACCCTAAGTTAAATCCAGTTGGATTTACAAGCATTTTAGGTGATATTTGACTTCTGACTCCTGTTTACACTTCACAATTGGCTCAAAATCTGTAAGAATGTGGGTAGGATTGTGACTTTGGTGAACTTAAAATCTCTTAAATGGATGCCAGGGGCCCCCAATAAATCTTCCAAGGCCTGTTCTTTATTAAAACCTTCCCTGTCAAGATGTATTTACACTAGTTTTAGGAAGCAAATAGTGAGGGGAGGATAGTGAACTTGGGTTTTGCAAATATGCTGTTTGAATTCTGTTTTCAGCTTTGTAATTTGGGGCAAGTCAGTGAGCTACCCTAGACTTCAATTTCCTTATCTGCAAACTAAGGGTCTAAATAATATGACCTAGTAATTACCCCTTAAATATAAGCATTCTTAAAGTCTTTTAACTATTTTCCATTAGTACATTTGAATGTTAAATATGATTTCATATTTTGGGGAATAATTCAATATTTCTAATAATGACTACCACATTCTCACAGATATCTAAATATTACTGAAGAAGATTTGAAATTATATGATTCACATCTGACAGGCCTGCTGTAAATTGCATCATTCATTCCATCCTCTTACAGATATATTTATTTTCTACTGGGACTGCAATAAATTACTAGCAATTTAGGGCCTTAACCCAACATAAATTTGTTATCTTATACTTCTGTACATCAATATCTAAAGTGGGTCTCCCTTGGCTAAAAGCAAAGAGTTGACAGGGTTGTGCTTCTTTCTGGAGGATCTAGGGGATAATCTGCTTTCTTGTGTTTTCCAGCTTCTAGACAGTGCCTGCATTATCATGGCCCTTTTCTTCATCCTCAAAGCCCTTTTTCCTCTGACTCTTCTCTTATTGCTCCTTTCCCTTTTAAGAACTTTTGTCATTATATTAGATGCAGCTGGCTAATCCAGAATATTTTCCCACATCAAGATCCTTAACTTAATCACATCAACTAAGCCCCTTTTGCTATGTAATATAGTTACAGGCTCAGAAAATTAGGATGTGGATATCTTTAGGGACCATTATTCTGCATGCCACAAGTAAAGAAACTGAGGTCCAGGGACCCTAAGTGATATTCTAATATTCACAAACTTGGTTCATATTTGAGACCAAATCCTGTGTTTCCTATGTTCTACTTCTCTGCTGTATTATGCCTGTCTGAAAAAAACAATCTCATGTTTCACTTTTAGTAAATCAAGGACTACAGTTAATATGGGACTTATTCTATTGTCTACTGTTTTGTCCCTTTCATAGGGTTAATGGAAAGGTTTCAGGACATTGGGGATGGTGTATGTTTTAGCTGCAAACATGATTACCTAGAACTATTTTACTAATTCAAGTAAAAAAGGTCATAGGCTAGAGAAAAAGTGGCTATAATATAAAATCTGAGATTTTCTAAGGTTATTATAATATGCAAATTTAGTAATTGAAGAAACAGGTTTATCAAACTTAGAAGGTTAAGGGAGAAGAATCACATGAGCTATAATGTCAACAAATTCATAATTCATATGTTTAGAAGAGTGTCACTTGTCCTTTGAAATGCTTGCATTTCTGAGAAATTGAGACTGCCATTCCTGTTTTTCATGCAATCAAAAGAAAATTTGGTGAAGGATTCAAAACTAAAGGGCATGGTCTCTATTCTTGTAAAATTTGAAATGTATCCATTAATGGAAAAAGCAAAATAAATAATTAGGGAAAAAATAAATTAAATCTTTGTATGGTAACATTTGCAAGTACAATTGGTTCAGAGAAAGAAGAAGATCACTTGGCTGCAGAAGTTAGAGAAGGATTGATGGTACATGTGGAGTTAAACCTGGCCTTTGAATCAGTAATGGAATCTTTAAAAACTTTCATAGCCTTTGACCTAGCAAATTCACTAATAAAAATCTAGACAAATGAATTTAAAATGTAGCAAAATATGTCTCAGTATACCTTATAACAGTGAAAAATTCTGAATGCCTCCTAAATAGAAAAAAAAGTCAAATGAATTATGGTACAGCAATATACAGAAATGGCATATGCCTATCAAAATTATGTTTTTAAATAATTACTCATGATTGAAAAATTGTTAAGTGTTATCATTAAGAAAATAAAAAGGATAATACAAAACTATTTACATGGTATTCATAAAGATTTATTATTTCAACAATTATTCTTCTTTAAAAGTCAATAAAACTCAGTGTTTTTCTAGTGGAAAAAAATGACAGACACTTGCCTCAGAGACAACAAAGGCCAGGGCAAAGATTGTCTCCCCCTGAGGAAGTACATCGAGTAGCTTCTGACCATCCCAGCTTCTCCACATTTTCTCTAAGACTCCTAAATCTGAGAGATTCTATAGAAAGATAGCTTAAGGTAATGTCTTGTCACCACCCACAACATGAAATATGGCAGTGTCAGGTCCCAAAGCAGGCTGTTCCAAAATATCCCAAGTGGCATATTGGTAACTTTCAGTTAAAGTTTCTTGACAAGCAGCCAGCACTAAAAGGGAACATTGACCCTCCCTTGTTTCTTGAATGCAGAAAATATATCTGTCTAGTGAAAGGTGTCCTCCTTGCTCCAGGGAGGTTGAAAGAGACACCATTATCAGTAGGATGAAGGAATTCATGCCACATCCAGGACCAAAAAAGCTTACATAAACAAATCTTGTTACTCCTTTACTAATTTACTACCCAAGCCCAAACTTTATTTATTCCTCACTAATGAGCTCCCAAACCTGTCTCCGTCCTATAATTTCTTCAGAAATTTACTGTTCAAAAGTATAAAAAGCTGGCTTGTTCCTCATTTCTGAGAGCTTCATTTATGATCTCTCATGCACATATATTGAATTGTTTTTTCCCTGTTAATCTGGTCTTCTGTCAATTTTCTCATTAAAATTCAGCCATAAGAACTCAAGAACAATAGAGGGGGTATTTTCTTCTTCCCAACAGCAGGCTCAGTTTATCTACATTAACGTAAGCTGGGGTGTGGAAAATATAGAACAGGTGAAAATATACCAGACTCTCCTAGGATATACACCAGTCTCTAAAACAAGTGCCAACTGTGAGATTCTAGAAATGCATCGACTCTTGCTTAGATGGACAGGAGAAACAAAGCAAGAGAGGAGGGGATAATAGAGGGATATACACAGATGGAGGGAGAGGTGACATGGATGAGGAAACCTCATCATTCTCATGTTTGTACCAATTTCTGAGATCATTCTACAGGAACTTTTGGTTTAGCTCAGATTATACTCACATATATATACAGCTTAAGACCTAATAATTTTACTTCTAGGTCCCTTGGGGTACATTTAACTTTTTAAAAATCCAAACAAAGACTTGTACACAAATGCTCATAGAAGCATTATTCATTATAGCTAGGGTGAAAAAAATGTTTATCAACTTTCAAATAAATAAAATGTTTGATATATTCATACATTTGAATATTATTCATCAATCAGAAGAATGAGTAATGAAGTTATGATACATGTCATAACATAAATGAATCTTAAAAGCATTAAAATAGGTGAAAAAAGTCAGATGCAAAAAGCCACATGTATATGATCCCATTTATATGACATTTCCAGAATAGGCTTATCTACAGAGACAGAAAGTGGTTGTTTAGGAATGAGGGTGAGAAGTTAGAGTGAATGGGGATTGATTACCTATAGGTATAGACTTTGTATCTGAGGTGATAAAAATACCCGAAAATTAAATCATAGTAATAGCTGTGGAATTATGTGATTTTCTACAAAATATTTTCTTCAAAAATATTGAATTGTACACTTAAAATAAGTGAATTATATGGTTTGCAAAATTATAAGGCTGTTAAAAATACCTCAGTCTTTTGAAACCTCTCTCTGGACCTGCATGATAAGTCCATGTCCATGGATGTATGTCCACCTGGCCCTCAACAAAGAAAATTTGAACCTTGATACTGCATTTATATGCCTAGTGGAACAGATCATTTTATTTCAGAGCCTTCAGACCACAGTGGTCCCCTTGGAGTGGAATTTTCCTGTTCAGCTTGTGTTTACTGTAAAGCAGAAATCTGATGCTTTTCGTGAGTGGTATGGAGAGAGATAGGCTCTGGACCACTTGGGTCATCATATATCTAGGCCACAATACCTGAATAAAATAATCTAAGCCCAGCTCTAAAGGTGGGTTAAGGAAGATGGAATACGTTGACTGAATACCTAGCTAACAAAAATAAGCTTGTGAGTCACTTAGTGAGATCATCTTCAGCCAAATGCTCTGAGTATGGTTCTCTCTAAAGTTGCCTCTGGCCTAGTGTCCTTCATGCACAGGTCTCTCTGTGGGGGTGAGGGGACAGGCAGGATCATGATCTCTTTCCAATTCCATGTTTGGTAATATTATGGCAGAAGCTTAAAATCAACTTCATTGGGGATATTTATAACATAGAATTTGCCAAATGTAACAAACCAAGGCTTTTGTTTCCAGAGACTTGGTGTTATTTTTTTGTTGTTGTTGTTTGTAGATTATTTTTTAAAATTTGTTGACATTTAAAATATATATTTTATTGATTATGCTATTTACAGGTGTTCCATTTTTTCTCCCATTTATTCCCCTCCACCCTGTAGCCCCCACCAGCATTCTCCCACCTTAGTTCATGGGTCATACATATAAGTTTTTTGGCTTCTCCATTCCTCATAGTATTCTTTTTTTAAATTATGCATCTATTTTTGCAGAAGGGAAGGGAGGGAAAAAGAGGGAGAGAAATATAAACATGTAGTTGCCTCTCAATAGCCCCCTACTGGGGACCTGACCTGCTACTCAGGCATGTGCCTTGATTGGGAATCAAACCAGCAACCATTTAGTTCTAAAGCCAAAGTTCAATCCACTGAGCCACACCAGCAGGGCTCCTCATACTATTCTTAACCTCCCCCTGTCTATTTTATGCCTATCAGTTACATTTCTTATTCCCTGTAACTTTCCCCCCAATTCTCTCCCCCCCCATTCCCACTGATAACCCTTCATGTTATCTCCATTTCTCTGATTCTGTTCCTGTTCTAGTTGTTTGCTTAGTTTTTGTTTTTTTCCTCATGTTCAGTTGTTGATATTTGTGAGTTTGTTCTCATTTTGCCATTCATAGTTTTTTATCTTCTTCTGTTTCTTAGATAAGTCCCTTTAACATTTCATGTAATAAGGGCTTGGTGGTGGTGAACTCCTTTAACTTTATCTTATCTGGGAAACACTTTATCTGCCCTTCCATTCTAAATGATAGCTTTTCTGGATAGAATAATCTTGGATGTAGGTCCTTGCTTTTCATGACTTTGAATATATCCATCCCCTTCTTGCCTGCAAGGTTTCTTTTGAGAAACCAGCTGACAGTCTTATGGGAACTCCTTTGTAGATAATGGTCTCCTTTTTTCTTGCTGCTATTAATATTCTCTCCTTATCTTTAATCTTGGGTAATGTAATTATGATGTGCCTTGGTGTGAGGCTTTGTTGTTAAATGTTTAATGTGAACACATACATGTGGCAACTGACAGGGGACAATCAGGTGTTTCATGTGTGTTGGTGTATTGGCAAGCAGTATGCCACTGGCTCCTTTATTTGGGTGTTTTAGGGGTTTCTCCAGCTCTGTTACTGTTAGACTGTACATAGAAAATCTTGAAGAACTGAGTGCAGAAAGGCCACTGGCCCATGACATCTTCAAGGTCCTGGATCTGCAGTATAAAGATCATGGCATTGACTAGGAGCCAGTGCCTTAGGGTAATAAAGACATTGGACTTAGTGCAGGACTTGGAGTATCAGCAACAGCTTGGTATAAAACCCCTCTGGAACATCACACCTTGTATTGACCCACTCTTTCCAAACTGAAGCAAATGGAGAAAAACTCGTTCAACATTCTTAATTTGCCAAATGCCTTTGATAGCCATATGTAGAAGCTCAGCTACAGTTTCATGGAGATCCACATGAGGATGTCTCTGATTGGTGGCTTTAGAATAACCCAGAGGTTCTTCTTTATTAGGATGTAACACAAGGACTGAGTGAGCATAGCAGAAATATTTATGTGAATATAAAAAGAGCACACTAAGTTGGCAAGTTCTGACTTTATGAAATCCAAGCCACAGAAAGGGCAAAAGTCTTCATCTTGTAGGAGCACAGAATCATGAGCAAACTACGTGTTGATATCCATGGAACAGCAGGTGAAAAAGTCTTCAAACTCATTTAACTGTTAATAGTATTAATGTACCTCCTCCTGTGGGTGTGGTGGGGTTATTATTTTTATTATCCTCTTAAAAATTTAAGTTTTAATCTTACAAGATTTCCAAGATGAATATGCACTCATTTTATAATCAAACTAAAGTCATCTCAAATAAGTTTTCTTAAAAAATTGGAAGTTGTAAAAGAGGGTATGATAAATCAATGGAACAGCATGAAGCAAAGAAGGTTAAAGAGAGATTTTAAAGTCATGCAAACAATCTAGGATTTAGTAGCAATAGTGAACTGTTATGCTTTCTTCAGCAGTATAGAGAAACATTTCCGCTTCAGTGGAAAAATATCCATTGTTTAGGTCAGACTCTTCTACTTTATCTGGTTCTAGCCTCTCATTGCTCTTGAAGTATTTTATAATTCGCAAGTTGTAAGATATTTATGGGAACAATGAAATTCTTTTTGCCTATTGACATGAAAATGATTTCTATCTTGAGGAGGAAGTCTCTCCACACACACAAAAATCCAGGTTGCCTCCATTTGCAAGTTTATTTCAATATTCCAGATTTATACATACGCCTATTGTTTAGACCAGTTGTGAAAGCCACCAAGTTCCCTTAATAATAATGACTGAAACATAGTCGTTAACATATGGTCATTTTATATCCGCATGTCATGATTTTATCTTTTTAATGAACATTATCCTTTAACAGTAGACAAGTGCATGACAAGAGCATTCTTTTAAATTTTTTTTAAAATTTTAATTGTTGTTCAAGTACAGTTTTCTGTCTTTTACTCCTATCCCAGTCCACCCCCCAGTGCTCCCCACCTCCCTCCCATTTCCACCCCCCTTAGTTTTTGTCCATGTGTCCTTTATACTTGTTCCTGTAAACCCTTCTCCTTTCCCCCTGAAATTCCCTCCCCTCTCCCCTCTGGTTACTGTCATCCTGTTTTCTATTTCAATGTCTTTGGTTATATTTTGCTTGCTTGTTTGTCTTGTCGTTTAGGTTCCTGTTAAAGGTGAGATCATATGGTATTTGTCCTTCACCACCTGGCTTGTTTACTTTGGATTCTTTTCAATGCAAATGTAACATACAAGCTTCCCCAATGTGTGCCTCCCTTATGACTTAAAGAGAAGTGAAGACACACTGACTTCTTAAAGAGAAGGCAACTTATCTAAGAAAAGTCCCTTATCTAAAGGGACTTACCTAAGAAAAATAAGGTAAAAAATATGAACAGAGAAAGGAGAGCAAACTCACAGTTATTAACATCCACACATAAAACAAAAGCAGATTAAGTGGACACCTAAATCAGGAGCAGAGCCACAGAAATGGAGATCTCATGGAAGGTTAGCAACAGGGGAGTGGGAGGAGGAGGCAGGGAGAAGGTACAGAGAATAAGTAGCATAGATGGTGGGGAGAAAATAGACAGGGAGAGGGCAAAAGTAGTGTGGGAAATGTGGAAGCTAAAGAACTTAGGACACATAGACATGAACTAAAGAAGGGGAGTGTGGATGGGAGGGGGTGTACAGGGTGGAGGGGAATGAAGGGGGGAATGGGACAAATGTAATGGCATAATCAATAAAATATATTTGTAAAAAAGAGGAGGCAAGAAAGAAAAAGTTATCTAAGTAGTTATGATGTAAAAGTAATCTGAATTTCGCTAAGATCAATAGCAAGCTGTTTCCATCAGCTGTCTTGTTGTGAAAAAAATTATTGTTTTTTTATTGCTAAAATGCGTAACATACAAATAAATCTGTTAGACAAGAATCCCATCTTCCTTTCTTGCCTGGGGCCATTTACCTTCTTTCATTATAATTTTCAAAAGTTAATACGTCAACTCTTAATTGTCTGTGCTGACCTGGCAGTATCAGCACACAAAAGTGTTAATAAGCAGACCAGGACTTCTCCTTTACCACAATATTTGGAGAGGGTATCTAGAAGTTAGGCACCAGTGATATTTCAAATGTTTGTCCATTCACTGTCAAGTCTATTTAGGATAATGTGACGAAAATTGGATTTCCAGAGCCTCACTCTACACATTCTGATTTTTTAGTGTGGCCCAAGAATATGTATTATTAAACAAACTTCCAAGTAATTCTCCTCCCAAGACCAGTTTGGGGACAGGATAAATAATAGAGTCAATTTAAATTGTTATTTCTTTTGAGAATACTGTTAGAAAATAATTAACCAAGAAAATTTTGGTGATGCAAGCAAAGTTATTTAACATTCTGTGAAGTGGACAGTCACCATTTAGAGAACTGAAAAATGAGACAGAAGGCAAGAAGCTTTTATAAGATAAGGAAAAGATAAAAATAAAATATTTAATTGGCTGGGGTCATATAGTCATCTTTGTTCAGGGCATGAAGACCCAGAGTTGATTTGGCAGTTGGGCATTGGCTTGCAGGATATACCACATTTCTGATCAAGCAGAGCCTTCAAAGGATGCCCAAGTTAAGTGAGTATCAGTTTGCTGTTGTAGCAACCCAGGCAGGAGGAACTACATTTTGGTCATAGAAATTTATTTTAGCACAACTTCTAGACTCCTTTAAAATGCTTTATGTTATTTTAGCCTGAGACAAGATAATGGTAGAAAAGAAAACACAAAATATTTTAACTTGTTTACAAAGAAAGAGGGACAGCAGGGGTTTCTTTCCAACTAGGCTATTGCTGGTAAAGCACTGATTAGGATGGTTAGAAGAAAGCTTAGGAAAAAAGCTGTGTCCCCTATCTTCTACATCACCAGTTGATTTGCTTCCTCAGTAATTTCTTGGAACAAAGGAGGCTTTAAGCTTTTATCAGAGCAAGAAATGAAATGTGAACTTTATGAGGTAAAAGAAAAGAGGCATGAAAGGCAGCAGGGGAACCCATGCTGTGATAGAAGTGAGTGGAAAAGGGGACCATAAGTTCATCTAAGTGATGATTGGGAGTCAACTCCCAGGTAATATGAAAAATCAAGGTCTATAGTTATGACTCCATAGAAGATGAGAAATATTTAAGACATGTTTGAAACAAAGCAGTCTTTAATATACCTCACAAAAATTTTTCTAAGGAGGTTATTCAGAACATACTACTTTGAGTTACCTGATATTTAAAATGTATTTTGACGGTGGAGGTATAACTTTTTTTTTAATTACCAAATTATAATCTACTCTATAAATGGTAATTTTCCTTTGGGTTTTGATCTATTTTACTGGCAGACTTGTGGTGGACTACATGCCGGACTGGATTTCAAGAGCTTCACTCTTATATAGTTTCATATGGAAATTACAGGTGAATGTCACTGATGAACAAAGACATTAAAATCCTCAACAAAATATTGGAAAACTGCATCTAGCAGTGCATTAAAAAGATCATACACCATGATCAAGTAGGTTCCATCCCAGGGGTGCAAGGATGGTACAATATTTGCAAATCAGTACACATAATACATCATATAAACAAAAGGAAAAACAAAAATCACATGATCATATCAATAGATGAAGAAAAGCATTTGATAAGAAAGAACAGCCATTTTTGATTAAAAAACTCAGCAAGGTGGGAGTACAGGGAGCATACCTCAACATCATAAAGGCTACATATGAGAAACCTACAGCCAACATCATACTCAATGGACAAAAACTAAAAGCTTTTCCACTAAGATCAAGAAGTAGACAAGGATGTCTGCTTTCACCATTTCTTTTTATTTATCTATGTTGTTGTTGTTCAAGTACAGTTGTCTCCACCCCCCACACACAAATTTTCCCCATTCTAGCTATCCCCACTTCCTACCCTTGGTCCTACCTTCCTTTTGTTTTTGTTCAAGTGTCCTTTTTACATGTACCTGAAAACTCTTCCCCATTATCCCTACATTATCCCATTTCTCCTCCCCTCTAGTTACTGTCAGTTTTTTCTTAAATTCAATGTCTCTGTTTGTATTTTGCTTGCTTGCTTGTGTTGTTGATTAGGTTCCACTTAAAGGTGAGGTCATATGGTATTTCTCTTTCACCAGCTGGCTTGTTGCACTTAGCATAATGCTCTCTAGTTCAATCCATACTATCATGAAGGGTAGAATCTCCTTCTTTCTTTCTGCTGCATAGAATTCCATTATGTAAATGTACCACAGTTTTTTTTTTTCCACTATGTACAGATGGGCACTTAGGTTTCTTTTAGCACTTGGCTATTGTAAATTTTGCTTCTATGAAAAATAAGGTGCATAATTTCTTTTGAATTGGTGTTTCAGGGCTCTTAGGGTATAATCCCAGCAGTGGATTTGCTGGGTCAAAAGGCAGTTCCATTTTTAGTTTTCTGAGGAAATTCTATACTGTTTTCCAGAATGGCTTCACCAGTCTGTATTTCCACCAACAGGACATTGGGTTCCCTTTTCTCCACATCCTCTCCAACACTTGTTGTTTGTTGATTTGTTTATGATGGCCATTCTGACTGGCGAGAAGTGCTATCTTATTGTGGTTTCAATTTGCATCTGACTGATGGCTAATGATTCTGAGCATCTTTTTATATGTCTCTAGGCACTCTGTTTGTTCTCCTTGGAAAAGTGTCTGCTCAGTTCTTTGCCCATTTTTAAATTGGATTGTTTGCCTTCATGGAGTGAAGTCATGTGAATTCATTATATGTTTTGGAGATCAAACACTTACCTGAGATGTGATTTGTAAATATGTTTTTCCATGCAGTTGATTGCCTTTTCATTTTGCTGATATTTTCTTTGGCCATGGAGAAGCTTTTATTTTTATGGTGTGCCATTTGTTTATTCTTTCTCTTATGTCCCTTGCTCTAGAGGACATATTGGTGAAAATATTGCTGCATGGAATATCTGAGATTTTCCTGCCAATAGTTCTCCTCTAGGACTTGTATGGGGTTGTAACTTATATTTAAGTCTTTTATCCATGTTGAGTTTATTTTTGTTTGTGGTGTAAGTTGGTGGTAGAGTTTCATTTTTTTTGCATGTAGCTATCCAGATCTCCTAACAACAATTGTTGAAGAGTCTATTTCAAATTCATTTTATGTTCTGGCTGGCTCCCTTTGTTGAATATTAATTGACCAGTGAGACATGGGTTTATTTCTGGGTTCTCTATACTGTTCCATTGATATATATGTCTCTTTTTATGCCAATGTCACGCTGTTTTGATTACAATGCTCTTGTAATATGATTAAATATTAAGTATTGTGTTCTGGACTATTTTGTTCTTCTTTTTGAAAATTGCTGTGGCTTTTGGGGTTGTTTATGGTGCCAAATAAAGTTTTGAAATGTTGGTTCTGTATCTGTGAAATATGTCATTGGTGTTTTAATAGGTATTGTATTGAATCTATAAATTGCTTTGGATAGTATGGACATTTTAATTATTTTAATTCTTCTAATCCATGAACATGGTATATGCTTCTATTTATTTGTGTCTACCATAATTCCTTTCTTCAGTGTTGTATACTTTTCTGAGTATACGTATTTTACCACCTTGATTAAGTTTATTTCTATGTACTTTATTTTTCTGCTTGCTATAACAAATGAGAAATTTTTCCTGATTTCTATTTCTGATGTTATGTTATTGGTGTACAAAAATGCCTTTGATTTATAAATATTGATTTTGTATATTGCTGTTTTGCTAAATTCACTTATGGGGTCGAGTATTTTTTTTTTTTTTTGGTGTGGTCCATAAGATTTTCTATGTACACCATCATGCCATCTGCAAACACTGACAGCTTCGCTTCCTCCTTTCCAATTTGGATACCTTTTTTTTTTCTTGTCTGATTGCTGTGGCTAGTACTTCCAATACTGTGTTGAATAGGAGTGGTGAAAGTGAATATGCTTGTCTTGCTCCTGATCTTTGTGGGAAAGCTTTTAGCTTTTTCCCATTGAGTATGATGTTGGCTATAGGTCTCTCATATATGGTCTTTGCTATGTTGAGGAATGCTCACTCTATTGCCACTTTGCTGAGTGTTTTTATCATAAGTTGGTCCTGTACCTTATCAAGTGATTTTTTCACATCTATCGATATGATTATGTGATTTTTAAAATTTCCTTTTGTTTATGTGATGTATTATGTTTATTGATTTTTGAATATTGTACTATCACTGCATCTCTGAGGTGAATCCCACTTTGTCATGGTGTATGATCTTTTTAATGTGTTGCTGGATGCAGTTGGCCAATATTTCATTGAAAAATTTTGTGTATATGTTCATCAGCGATATATGCCTGTATTTTTTAAAAACATTATTTATTTTATTTTTATATGTGAAGGGAAGGAGAGAGGGAGATAAATGTTAATGTATGGTTGCCTCCTGTGTGTCCCCTGCTGGGAACTAGCTTGCAACCCAGGCATGTATCCTAACTGGGAATCGAACTGCAGTCGTTTTGTTCACAGGCCTGCACTCAATCCACTGAGCCACACCAGCCAGGGTTCTGCCTGTATTTTTGATATTGTGAAGCTCTTGAAATCCAGACTGGCATGTAGTCCACCACAAGGCTTCCAGTAAAATAGATAAAAAACAAAAAAACAAAGGAAAGTTCAATATTGTAGAGGAGATTGTAACTTAGTGATTTATTATTTTTAATGATTATTTATTTATTTTTAGAGAGGGGTTAGCAGGGAGAAAGGGAGGGAGAGAAACGTCAATGTGTAATTGCCTCTCATGTACCCCCCCACTGGGGATCTGGCCCACAACCCAGGCATATGTCCTGACTGGGAACTGAACCAGGGACCCTTTGGTTCCCAGACCCATGCTCAGTTCACTGAGCCACACCAACCAGGGCTAACCTAGTCATTTTTAAAAAAGCTACATCCCCATAGTCAAAATACACTTTAAAAATCACGTACCCCAAAACACTGCATTCTGAATAACCTCCTTGGAAAATATTGTGTGAGATATATAAAAGACTGCTTTGTTTCAAGCATGTCTTAAATATTTCTCATTTTCTATGGGGTCATAATTATAACAGTGCCTATTGAATATAATGTTATTTTTTCTTTTCTTTATTGTTGTTCAATTACAGTTTTCCCAGTTTCCCCCCATGACTCTCCTCAGCCTTATCCAGCATTTTCTTTAATTATAGAAAAATGAATTGTACTGTTACCAAAATCTAGAAGTATAATACACTTCTTACTAAGCTTAGAATTTATACATAACTTTAAGAAAATGCCACATATGAAAGTTTGCATTTGGAAAAATATGTAAAGTAGTGAGCAGTTATTTATTTCAAAATAAATTCACCAAAAGGCAACTTTAAATAGCTAGCTCTCTTAAAATGAATTCTAAATAAGATTCAATTAACAAGAATTCAATTTGCACATAACTCTTCAAAAGCACATCTGTTTCCTCAAACCAGCTACACTTGTGAATCATTTGCAAAACCTCTGGAGACTGTAAGAGTTTTCTCCAAAGAAGCTATTATGCTTGGTGTTAAAGGCACCTTATTCCACAGTTTTACGAGTAACTTTCACTGTTTAAGAAGAGAATTTATGCTCTCTAGTTTATTATCTTTTCTTAGATTCTAGTATTGGTTACATTATGTAGCTCAAGCCATAGCAGAACAGAATAGAACCAACCAAAGACTCCTCTTGAAAGATCTTTTAAAATGGAAATGGAAGTAATATCAAGACTTCTAGTTTCCAATTCAAAACTAGGATCTTAAAAGTTACCGGTCTCCCCTAATGATAGGTAAAAAAGCTGAAAAAAAAAAAGACTCTCCTTCTTCAATCAGTAAGGGAAGTGAGGTCAAAGGGCAAACCATTACTCCCCATATTGGACACAGACAGGCATATACACAGAATACAAATTACCAGAACAGAAATCCACTAGCAGAAACCTCCATATCAACCAATACCTGGGTAGGAAAATCTGAATTGCAATAAATGAATTGCTACAGGCTCAGTATGGACAACTCTGAAAATTAAAATTTCCAAAGGGAAACCTCCATGTTTTGTTAATTTACCTTCCAGAACTTTACCAGTTTCTCACAGTGAATATTTGAGAAAAATTTCTTCAGGCTTCCTGCAGGGGGAGGAAAGCTATTTTGAAATACACAAGGACATTTTTTCTTTCAAACCCTATATTCAGAAAAAATATTTTGCAGATATTAATCCACTGAGGTTTTAACAGAGCCTAATGCAGCTAAAGAAATCTAGAATGTGAACTTTTTTGGACTTCTGGCCAATGTAGAGGTGTAGGTGGAAGTGTTGTACCTCCTCGCACAACCAATATTAAGGGCAACAAAGATTTGAAAACAATAAAACAACCAGAACACAGAAAATTGAACTACAGAAGTCTGACAACCATTTGACCAGACTGGTAAGATGGGAGGAGTTGGCAGTCAGTAGAGAGTGAATGTGGCAGGAAAAGGCAGTGGCTGGCAGACCCAGGAGTGCCAGGGAGCATAGGTGGTGTGGAGCTTGTAGACCCCAGATGTGGGGAGGAGATGAGCAGAGCACAGAGGGCATTCAGGGAGGTTGGCTGACTGCGGACACAAATTGATGCACAGGTAAACTAGGCAAGAGCAGGCAGTGAGATGGACCACACAGCCCAGGGCCCCAGCAATGGGAAATAAAGCCTAAAAACACTGATTGAAAAGGTGCTGGGAGAGACTCCCAGCCTCACAGTAGAGGTCATTGGGGAGACACACAGGGTCCTGGAGCATGCATAGGCCTACCCACCTGGGAACCAGTGCCAGGGGGGCCCAGTTTGCTTGTGAAAGGCAGCAGAGGTGACACAAATCCAAGAGAGCATGGAACAGGTTCCATTGTTCCCTCTCTGACCCCACCCCCACAGCCAGCATCACAACCCACCAACTGGGTTGTCCTTTCCTGGTGAACACCTAAAGCTCTGTCCCTCATAAGTAAC
>PVKM010013276.1:0-30521 GCA_004027735.1 Carollia perspicillata
GACAGTATTCACTTTGCCAGAGTAAGAAGCAGTCCTGGTGATCAGGCACTCAATACAGCCAAATCTGTTCACTCCAGCCCTCACCATCATGTCTCAGGGTCGAGTCTGGCCCTGTGCAGGAAGACACAGCTACCTGTAGAACAAGAGGAGAGAGTTCACTGCATTTTTAATTTGCATTTCCCTAATGGCAAATAATGCCAAATATATTTCCATGTGCTTGTTGGTCATCTGCATATCTTCTTTGGTGAAATGTCTATTCACATCTTTTACCCAAGTCCTTTCTTTAATTAGGCTGTCTGTCTTTTTATTGTTGAGTAATAAGAGTTCTTTGTATGTTCTGTGTACTAGATCCTTCCACATGATTTACAAATATCTTCTCCCATTCTGTCAGCTTTTTACTTTTTTAAAAAAAGATTGAATTTAATTTTTTTTGAAAAAAGGGGAATGGACGGAGAAAGAGAGGAAGAGAAACATGGATCTTGAAGAGAAATATTGATTTATTGCTTCTCCTAAGCACCCTGACTGGGAACTGAGCCCAAAACCCCACTCTTGGCCTCTCCTCAGAGTTTCCCACTAAGCAGGTCTGCAGTGGGTTTTTGGCATCTGCCCTTCTCCCAAGGAGTATAAGACAGTGTAAGGAATGTAAGGAGTATAAGACAGGAAACAGAGTAAATGTCTTTTGGGGGCAGAGCTGGGAGCAGAAGTGCAGAGGACCAAGACTAAGGAGGGATTTGGGAGAGATGCAGGGGAAAGATGTACCTGAAGTAAAGGTGCAGTTACAAGGCAGAGTTCACAGGAAGAGTTGGGTGTGGCAGTAAGTGGCAGACCCCATGGGATTTGAGAAGCTGGAAGGTGAGAAGGTGCCCAACTTTGCTGAGATGAGATAGGAAATGGAACTGAGGTCTGTTCTGCCCTCCTTTTAGAGTGCTCCTGAGGACTGCAGTGGGCCAGGTCATCCGCCACTTCTTTTCCTAGACAACAGTACAGCCTCCCCCCGGCTCCACTTCTCTGTCTCCTCTCTTCCTCACCACCCGTCTCTCCTCTATTCAGGAGACAGAGTAACCATTCAAAACCACCAACCAAAAATCTACTTTCAGCCAAGATGAAAGTGTAGGTAGATACACTTTGCCTCCTCACTTTTGGAGGAGGAGAGAAGGACAACAAATTTAAAACAAAACATAACCAGAACTGCCAGAATATTGAACTGTATGGAAGTCCGACAACCAAAGAGTTAAAGAAGAAATATTCATCCAGACTGGTAGGAGGGGAAGAGACAGGCAACTAGGGTGAAGACACATGGCAAGGCAGCAGCTGGCAGACCAGGTGGTCCCACATTTGCGTGCGGATCAACTGTGAGGGACAACTAGAGAGCAAGACATACTTCACAACACAGGGTTTCAGCGCTTGGAAATAAAGGCTAAAAACCTCTGACTGTAGGACTTCTGGCCAAGATGGAGGTGTGGGTAGACACACTGTGCCTCCTCACACAACCAAAATAAGGATGACAAAAATTTAGAAACAAAATAACAACCAGTACTGACAGAAAACTGAACTGTATGGAAGTCTGACAGCCAAGGAGTTAAAGTATACACATTCATCCAGACCAGTAGGAGTGGTGGAGACAGTGGCGGGGTGGAGACAGGACACAGCAAAAAAAAAAAGCAGTGGCTGGAGGACCCCGGGTATGCAAAGCAGCAGCTGGCAGACCCCGGGCACACAGGCAGTGGCTGGCAGACCCCAGCGGGCACGCAGTGTGGCAGTGGGCAGACCCAGAGAGGCAGCAGATTGTGGAGGGGGCTTGGCATCCAATGTGGCTTGCAGAACCCAGAAGTTCCACATTCGTGTACAGATAAACCAGGTGAAACTGAGGAGCGAGACAGACCACGAAACCCAGGGCCCCAGCACAGGGAAATAAGGCCTCAAAACATGAATTAAAAACACCTGTGGGGGTTGGCGTACCAGGAGAGACTCCCAGCCTCACAGAAGAGTTCATTGAAGAGACCCACAGGGTCCTACAATGTACATAAATCCACCAACACAGGAATCAGCACCAGAAAGGCCCAGTTTGCTTGGACGAAGTGGCAGAAGTGACTGAAATCCGGCAGAGAGCGGAGCAAGCGTCATTGTTCCCTCTTGGACCCTGCCCCACATACAGTGTCACAAACCAGCGACAGGGGAGTTGCCCCACCCTGGTGAACACCTATGACTCAGCCCCTCACTACATAACAGGCACATCAACACACACACAAAAAATGTCCCAAATGAAAGTATAGATCAAAGCTCCAGAAAAAATACAACTAAGCAACAAAGAGATAGCCAACCTATCAGATGCACAGTTCAAAGCACTGATGATCAGGATGCCCACAGAATTGGTTGAATTTGGTTGCAAATTAATGAACAAATGAAGGCTACGCTAAGTGAAATACTGAAAAATTTACAGGGAACCAATAGTCATGGGAAGAAAACTGGGATTCAAATCAATAGAGTGGACCAGAAGGAAGAAAAACAACCAAACAGAAAAGAATGAAGAAACAAGAATTCAGAAAAATGAGGAGAGGCTTAGAAACCTCCAGGACATCTCTAAATGTTCCAACATCTGAATTATAGGGGTACCAGAAGAGGAATAGGAAGAGCAACAAGTGAAAAGTTATTTGAACAAACAATAAAGGAGAACTTCCCCAATCTAGCAAAGGAAATAGACTTCCAGGAAGTCCAGAAAGCTCAGAGAGTCCCAAAGAAGTTGAACCCAAGGAAGCACACACCAAGGCACATTATAATTCCATTAGGCAAGATTAAAATGAAGGAGAGAACCCTAGAAGCAGCGAGAGATAAGGAGATAGTAACCTACAAAGGAGTTTCCATAAGACTGTCAGCTGATTTCTCAAAAGAGACCTTATAGGCAAGAAGGGGCTGGAAAGAAGTATTGAAGTCATGAAAGGCAAGGACCTACATCCAAGATTGCTCTATCCAGCAAAGTTTTCATTTAGAATGGAAGGGCAGATAAAGTGCTTCTCAGATAAGGTCACGTTGAAGGAGTTCATCATCACCAAGCCCTTATTATATAAAATGTTAAAGGGACTTATCTAAAAAAAAGAGAACATAAAAAACACGTTCAGTAAAATGACAGCAAACTCACAATTATTAACAATCACATCTGAAACAAAACCAAAAACAAACTAAGCAAACAACTAGAACAGAAACAGAACCACAGAAATGGAGATCACATGGAGGGTTAAGTAGACGGGGGAGGGTAAGAACAGTATGAGAAATGTAGAAGCTAAAGAACTTATAAGTGTGACACATGGACATGAACTAAAAGGGGGGAATGTGAGTGGGAGAGGGTGTGCAGGATGAAGGGGAGTGAAGGGGGAAATGGGACAATGTAATAGCATAATCAATCAAATATATATTTTAAAAAACCTCTGACTGTAAAATTCTGTGGGGGTTGCAGCAGTGGGGAAGCTTCCAGACTCACAGGAGAATCCATTGGAGAGACCCACAGGGTCCTAGGAAGTACACAAGCCCACCCACCTGGGAATCAACACCAAAAAGGTCCAATTTGCTTGTGGGTAGCAGGGGAAATGACTGAAAGCCAGCCAAGAGTTGAACCAGTGACATTGTTCCCTCTTGTACCCCTACCCTACATATAGAGCCACAATACAGAGAAGTGGGTTGCCCTGCCCTGGTGAATACCTAAAGTTCAGCCCCAGAAGTAGTGCTGAGACCAAAAATTTAGCCCAGATGAGAAAACAGATAAAAGCTACAAAAATAGAACTAAGCATGAAGAGACAGCCAACCTATCAGATGCACAGTTCAAAACACTGGTAATCTGGATGCTCACAGAAATAGTTTAGTGTGGTCACAAAATAGAGGAAGAGGTGAACTCTATGCAAAATGAAATAAAGGAAAATGCACAGGGAACCAACAGTGAAGGGAAGGAAACCAGGACTCAAATCAACAATTTGGAGAAGGAAGAAAAACATTCAGCCAGAACAGAATGAAGAAACAAGAATTCAAAAAAAACGAGGAGAGGATTAGGAACCTCTGGGACAACTTTAAATGTTCCAACATTTGAATCATAGGAGTGCCAGGAGGAGAATAACAACAGCAAGAAATTGAAAACTTATATGAACAAATAATGAAGGAGAACTTCTCTAATCTGGCAAAGGAAATAGACTTCCAGGAAGTTCAGGAAGCTCAAAGAGTCCCAAAGAAGGGGGACCCAAAGAGAAACACACCAAGGCACATCATAATTACATTACCCAAGATTAAAGATGAAGAGAGAATCTTAAAAGCAGCAAGAGAAATGAAGACAGTTACCTACAAAGGAGTGCCCATAAGATAATCAGCTGATTTCTCAAAAGAAGCTTTGCAGGCAAGAAGGGGCTGGAAAGAAGTATTGAAGTCGTGAGAGGCAAGGACCTACATCCAAGGTTACACTATCCAGCAAAGCTATCATTTAGATTGGGAGGGCAGATAAAGTGATTCCCAGATAAGGTCAAGTTAAAGGAGTTCATCATCACCAAGGCCTTATTATATGAAATTTTAAAGAGACTTATCTAAGGAAAAGAAGAAGATCAAAAATATGAATAGTAAAGTGACAACAAACTCACAACTAGCAACAACTGAACCTAAAAAAAAAAAAGAAAAAAAGAAAAAGAAAAACAACTAAGCAAACAACCAGAACAGGAACAGAATCACAGAAATGGAGATCACATGAAGGGTTATCAGCAGGGAGGTTGGAAGGAGAATGGGGGAAAAGGTACAGAGAATAAGAAGCATAACTGGTAGGTACAAAATATGCAGGGGGAGGTTAAGAATAGGGCAGGAAATGGAGAAGCCAAAGAACTTATATGTATGACCCATGGATATGAACTAAGGGGGTAGAAAATGGATGCAGGGCAGGGGGGAATAAAGGGGAGAAAAAAATGGGACAACTGTAATAACATAATCAATACAATATATATATAAAAAAGCCCCACCAATCAGGCCATGTCACTCTCCTTGTTTAAATCCTTCCAAGAGTTTCCCCAATGCACCTGGAATAATGTTCAAATTCTATATTCCAGTTGGTTGTGCCCATCTGTGGAGGACATGAGACCTCAAGTACAGGGGTACAAAATTTACAGAGGCCCAGGCTGCTGGGCTTTGAAGCCAGCACCATATATTGCACGGAGACTGTGTCTCCCACAGCCTGCCCGCAGCCCACTACTAAGTTCATGGAGATGCTATGGCAGGCAGTGCTGGGGACACAGGGCTCTCTCAGGGCTGCTCTGGATCCAGGGCTCCTCCAAGGCCTTGCCGAAGCTTTCCAAGGTTGCATGGCATCTAGGATACTCCCACCCAAACTTCTCTCCCTTAGAGTCACACTTTCAGAGACCCTCAGGAATTTTAGCTAGCTTTCTTCATAATTAACTAAAGAGGTGCATCCACTGGAGTATAACTTTATATAAGCAGCAAAAAGGAAGCAATTCCATTATCCTACTGAGTACTCTTTTCTACCCACTGAGAGACCCACTGTCTCAGGGTAGTGTCCCCTAAGGCAAAGATTTAGAACGAGTGATTTATTAAGGAACGGTCTCCAGCAGAATTAGTCAGGGCATGAGAGGAGCAGGATCCAGAAGGGGAGGCAGCCAGGTAAGGGTAGATTTCAGCTGAAGTCTGAGTGGGAACAGCCATCATGCCTCCTGGTGATCTCTCATGCAGCCAAGCAGGCCATGCAGCAAAGATTTGAACCACAGCTAATCTGAATTTTGTGGACAGGATAATGCACCTCAAAGATGTCTTTGTCCTAATCCATGGAACCTGTTATTATGCTACCTTATATGGCAAGAAGGATTTTGCAGATGGGATTAAGTTAAGGTTCTTGAAATGGGGAGATTATCCTGGATTATCTGGGTGGGCCCAAATAATCATAGGGGTCATCGTAAGAGGGAGAGAGATGTGATGATGGGAGCAGAAGTCTAACAGAATGATGTGATTGCTATCCAGGGTCTTGAGCCAAGGAACATAGGAAGCCTCTAGAAGCTCCTATGGAAACTCCTCCTGGCTCCTCCTGGAAGCCAGTGGGCAGCTAGCCATACCAAGGTCCTCAAAACACCAAGCTTCAGAAAGTGGCTCAAGCTGGATGCCAGGTCATGCTGACCAGGGTAGTCCTTCAGTTACAGAACAAAGGCGAGGTTTCTGCCTCTCTTGTCTGGACATACCTCTATCTCTTCCTTTGCTAACCCCAGTTCCTACCTGCCTTCTGTCCATCCCACCACCATAAGGTTTCTATTTATTGAATCTTCCCATTGGCTTGTCTCCTCCTGTCCTTGTGACTTGGGGATGCCAAAAGCCCACAGGCACTTGGAATGGCTTAGCCACATGGAGCCTTTAGGGAAAAAGAGGAGTTTCACTCATGACTTGAAAAGAAAGATTGGAGGGAAAGACAGGGGTTTAAATCAGGGTGGACAGCCTTTTCTGCATAGGACCTGATAGAAAATATTAGAGGCTTTGTAAGACATACAGTTTCTATCACAAATACTCATCTTTGCTGTTGTAGCACAAAAGCAGCCATGGTAACGTACAAGTGGGCTTGCCTGTGCTCTATTAAAACTTTTCCCACAGCACATATAGGGCAGGATTTGGACTGTGATCATAGTTTTCTAATGCCTGGTTTACATGTTCAGACTCCAACAAGTTAAAATTACCAGGAACCTTAGAGATCATCCAGTCCAGGGATGGCAAATAAGTTTCAACCCACCTGCCAACTCTGGTTACTCGGTAGTGGCTCCCTGGTTCTCTGTGTTGAGAAGGATTCTGAGGCCAACCCTTAGCTCAGAGAGAAAGTGCCATAATTGAATAGCACACTATGCCATGGGCAAGGAAGGGGCAGTGGCAGCACCAGAATCTAATGCTAACCACTTGATTAGCCAATCTCCCTTATTTTATATATGAATAGCTAGATCTCAGAGAGGTTGATTTTTCCAGAGTCACACAGCTATGCCCAGGGAGTTGCTTGTTAACATGCTCTTTCATTTTACTTGATGACAAAATGGAAAGTTACATATATCTTTATTGCCTCATCACCACATCTAACCAAAGAATTCCCCAAGGACTCTTTGTGCCATGTTTCTTAGCCTGACCCCTTAAGAGCAAAGTGACAGAGCCCAGGGCCCCAGCTAATCCTTGATTTGTGAGAATTGATGCTTTGGGGACTTTTACATCCAGGAAACCGTATCATATTTGTGATGTCTAAAAATTTAGGAGGTCTCCTCTTACGGAGTACTGCCTGCCAGACCATTGACCATGGTGGGGTGTGAAGTGGCCCCAGAAATAAGCTCTGGTTTCCCTAATGAGCAAGAAATGCTTCACAAGGGCTATGGACCATTTTGGTGGTCCATATCTCATGGACCCTGTATGGCTAAAGCTGATCTCAAGCTCACATCAATGTGCTGAAGCATCAGACTCTGGTATTTCTCACCCATATGCCTATTTCTTAAGATATTGAACAATTGTGACTATCAGGTAATACCTGCCGGGGTCTTTATTAATGCCAATTAAAAACAACTGTAATAATAAACTCTCAAAACAGAATGCTCCAAAAGATCCAAAAGATTCTCAGGGGAATAATTTTTCCTTTGGACAACCCTTCCCAATATCTCCCAAGCCTTCAGTCAGGAAGTTTTTTGTTTTGTTTTGTTTTTAATATTTAATCCACTTCTACAGAATCAGGGAAAAGAAAGAAGAAAATGAAATACTTACTGAATATGTTGTCCCTTTGGCTGCAGAGTCTTGGATCTTGTCATTCTTTGTTATTTTTAACACGAGCCTCATGGGTGGAAGTGGGATGGGCTAGGACTAGAGATGCTGCCTTTGGTCATGAGGCCATTACCACGAGAACTGAGTGCACAGAGAGCTTTCAATGCAGATAGTCTCAACTCTGGTGCACCTGCTGGAATCTCCCCAGTGAACATCACAGTCACTCAGGAACTTGGAGAAAGAGGGTAGGAGAAAATTCAGGGCAACACCACCCATTGGGAAAAAAATACCCCAGTGCCCAGGGATCATGGTCCTAAGTTTGAATTCTGACTCAGCCACTTTTTTGCTGTACAGGCAGAGCACTGTACTTCTGTAAGCCTCAGTTTTCTCCTCAGGACATTGGGTATAAATAGCACCCCCACGCTGTCCTCTACTCCCTGACAAGGTATCACAGAGAGCAAGGGAGGCTGAATGCATGAAGGCTCTTCACAGAGGCACCCCCAAGATTTTAGTTCTTCAGGTCTGTTCTGATTATTGAGGTCAAGATCATGATAACAGGCAAAGGGTAGGGCATGAACATGACATGTTAAACTTTGCCACTCAGATTCCTGGAGAACATGAGTTCAGGAGAAGCGCATGTGAGTCCATACCTGTGCATCTACCTATACTTCAAACTCGGCCCCATCCCAGAGGTGCCGGGAAAACTGCCCAAGTTCAGATTTCCTTTGCTCAAGATCTGCTCAGTCCAATTTGGCAGTCACACATGGCTACATGTAGCTACTTAAATTTAATTAGATTTAAATAGAATTAAAAGTTTAGTTTCCCAGTCATACTAACCACATTTCAAGTGTGCAGTAGCAACATGTGGCTGCCATAGTGATGGCACAGACACAAACTTGTCATCATTCCAGAAGTTTCTACTAAGCAGTATTGTTCTAATGGCTCAGCAGGATGCCAGAGGACAGTCCTAGACAGTGAAAAATTCTGGTGACCGTTTGTAAAAGTGTCCACTCATTTCTGTAATGAAACCTTCCCTATTTAAAAACAAAAGATCTTTTTAAAAGCCAGTGTCTGGCATATTGGGATGTGTGCCTATGAGAAAGCAGACTACTGTGGGGGAGATCTGGTGACCCTGAAGCCATCAGAGCCAAAGTTGAAAGAGGTTTCCATTCCCTGGTTGACTGCTCTCAAAAATAGCTGATAAAGAAGTGATATTTCCTGGGTTTTTTTAAAGTATATTTACTGATTATGTTATTATAGTGTCCCATTTTTTTCTCCCCTTTATTCCCCTCCACCCAGGCCCCCCTTCTCAACAGCATCTCCCCACCTGCCACCTATTTGATGTCCATGGTTCATACATATAAATTATTTGGCTTCTCCGTTTCCCACACTTTCTTAACTTCCCCCTCCCATTTTATACCTACCATTTATGCTTCTTAGTCCCTGTACCTTTTCCCCCATTCTCCTCCTTCCCCCTCCTTGTTGATAACCCTCTATGTGGTCTCCTGTCAATCTGTTCCTGTTCTACTTGTTTGCTTAGTTTGTTTTTATTTTTATTTTTTTAGGTTTGGTTGTTGATAGTTTTGAGTTTGTTGTCATTTTACTGTTCATATTTTTCATCTTCTTTTTCTTCTTATGTAAGTCCCTTTAACATTTCATATAATAAGGGCTTGGTGATGATAAACTCCTTTAACTTGATCTTATCTGGGAAGCACTTTATCTGTCCTTCAATTCTAAATGAAAGCTTTGCTGGATAGAACAATCTTGGATGTAGGTCCTTGCCTTTCATGACTTCAATGCTTCTTTCCATCCCTTCCTTTCCTGTAAGGTTTCTTTTGAGAAATCAGCTGATTGTCTTATGGGAATGACTTTGTAGGTAACTGTCTCCTTTTCTCTTGCTGCTTTTAAGATTCTCTTCTTATCTTTAATTTTGGGTAATATAATTATGATGTGCTTCCTTGGGTCCAATTTCTTTGGGACTCTCTGAGCTTCCTGGACTTCTTGGAATTCTGTTTCCTTTGCCAGTTTTGGGAAGTTCTCTTTCATTATTTGTTCAAATAAGTTTTCAATTTCTTGCTGTTCCTCTTCTCCTTCTGGCACCCTTATGATTCAGATGTTGGAACTTTTAAAGTTGTCCTGGAGGTTCCTAAGTCTCTCTCTGTTTTATTAGCTTCTTATTTCTTCATTCTGTTCTGGCTGAATGTTTATTTCTTCCTTCTCCTAGTAACCATTGATTTGAGTCCCAGTTTCCTTCCCTTCGCTGTTGGTTTCCTTCATTTCACTTTTCATAGCCTTCATTTCTTCCTCTATTTGTGACCATACTCAACCATTTCTGTGAGCATCCTGATTACCAGTGTTTTGAACTGTGCATCTGATACGTTGGCTATCTCTTCATCACTTAGTTGCATTTTTTCTGGAGTTTTGATCTGTTCATTCATTCGGGCCATATTTTTTGTCTCAGCATGCCTGTTATGTAGTGAGGGGCAGAGCCTTAGGTATTGGCCAGGGCAGGGCACCCCACACTGTTGCGTCATGATGCTGTGTATGGGGGAATGGGTCTGAGAGGGAACAATGCCTCTTGCTCAGCTCTCAGCCAGCTTTCAGTCACTTCCTCCACTACCCACAGGCAAATTGGGCTCTTCTGGTGCTGATTCCTGGGTGAGTGGGCTTGTGTAAATTCTAGGACCCTGTGAGTCCCTCTGATGAACTCTCCTGTGAGTCTGGGAGCTTCTCCCACTGCTGCAACCCCCACAGGTTTTCTCAGTCAGAGGTCTTGAGGTTTTATTTTCCTGGACTGGAATCCCGAATTGTGCAGTCTGTCTCACTCCCCAGTTGTTCCTCCTGGTTTATCTGCATGCAAATGTGGGACTGCCAGCCGCTGCCTTGCTATATGTCCTCTCCTCTCCAGCTGCCCCTCTTCACCCCTCCTACCAGTCTGGATGAATGTTTATTCTTTAACTCCTGGGTTGTTGGACTTCCATACAGTTTGATTTTCTGGCAGTTCTGGTTGTTTTTTTATTTTTAAATTTGTTGTTGTGCTTCTTTTGGTTGTGCAAGAAGGCGAAGTGTATATACCTACACCTCCACATTGGCCAAAAGTCTCTTGTTTTCTTTTTTAAACAAAAATATTTTAAGGAATTCTGGCTTAAAATGGGTTGGTGCTATGATGGTGGGAAAGGGGGTACAGGGTGGAGGGGAATAAAGGGGATGAAAAATGGCACAACTGTAATAGCATAATCAATAAAATGTATTTAGAATTAAAAATTAAAATAAAATGGCTTGGTACTATTCACCAAATGGAAGGAGAAATAGCACCTTTATGAACTAAAGATCACTCGAGTCATCCCCAGACAGCTTTATTGTGGCCAGGATGGACTCAGGACCCCACAGATCCAACCTAAGGCTCCATGTTCTCTTGGATTTAGCCCCAGGTTCCCAGTGGTACCAGAGATACACTTTGCACATGTGGATAGCCAGGAGACCTATTTTTACAGGATAGATCCAGCTCTGTTTCCCCAGCCTTCTTCTAAGGGCCTTTTGAAATCTTCATTTGTAATTCTGATGTCAGCTATGCTTTGTTCCTCCCTCAGGACATGAGTGGCTATTGGCATCCTCGTGCTTTGCCACTTCTGGGAGCTCCAGATGACCCCAGATGCCATCATCTCTTTGCCTGAACAACAGCTTTGGTTTTCAGAGCCCACTTCACCCACACACACAGGTATGACCATCTATAGGGTAAAAATAGTGTTCAACAGAAGGAATAACTCTGGAACAGACCCAGAGACCCCCATCATGCCTGAGTCTCAGCTGCTGACAGTGGTCACCTGATCAACCCCACCTCCTCTGCTGCCTCATTCTTATCCCTGTGTCCTTCCCCACCTCCCTACCAGCATTTTTTTGAGATTGTGTCCCAAATATTTATCCTCAGGGATGCTTGTTTCAGTATCTGCTCCTGGGAGAACACAACCTAAGACAGAGACTAAATCCCCAAATGATTCAAGAGCAGCACAAGTAAGTTCTAAGATCAACTGAGAAATCAAGTTAAGATAGGGAAGGGGGTTATCTTTCAAAATCCACAAAGATCTGAGTGATTTTGCAGAGAAGGATCCTGTCTGATTGTCTGTGGGATCTGGAGTTGATCATTCAGGATCCCTGTGGATCAAGGGGATCCCCAAGATTCAAATACATAGTTCTAGATATTAAGAATAATAATCATGTCATAGAATCTGATCATGTTTCATCCAAATAAGAGTTGGGGGTGGAAGCACTGAAAGAAGTAAGAAAGGGACACATGTTTCTCCATGAAGATCCTCAAGAAAATATTAGCAAACCAAATACAGCAATAGATCAAAAAGATCATACACCATGATAAAGTGGGATTTTTTTCGGGATGCAAGGTTGCTGCAATATCTACAAGTCAATAAACATGATACACTGAAGAAGCAAAATGAAGGATAAAAACCACATGATTGAATAAATGGATGCAGAAAAAGCATTTGATAAAATCCTGCACCCATTTATGATAAAAACTCTTAGTGAAGTGGGATTAGAGAGAACATAACTAAACATGATAAAAGCCATATATGACCCACCCACTGCCAGTATCATAATCAATGGGCAAAAAACTACAAGCATTTCCCTTAAGAACAGGAACAAGACAGGGATGTCCACTTTCACCTCTCTTATTCCATGTAGTACTGGAACTCCTAGCCACAGCAATCAGACAAGAAGAAGAAATAAAAGGCATCCAAATTGGAAAGGAAGACGTAAAACTGTCATTATTTGCAGATTACATAATACCGTATATAGATACCCCAAAGATTCCACCAAGAAACTACTAGAACTGATAAATGAATTCAGCAAAGTAGGAGGATACAAAATTAATATCCAGATGGAAGCTGCCTGTCAAGGCAGCAGTGAGTGGACACCACAAGGCGGCAGATTGTGGACTAGGTGGCCTGCATTCGTGGGCAAATAAACTGGGAGAAACAACTGGGGAACGGGATGAACTGCACAACCCAGGTCCCCAGCGTGGGGAAATAAAGCCTCAAACCACTGACTGCAAACACCTGTGGGGATTGAGGCAGTGGGAGAAACTCCCAGCCTCACTAGAGACTTCAATGGAGAGACCCATAAGGTCCTAGAATGTACACAAACGCACCTACATGGGAATCCACACCAGAAAGGCCCAGTTTGCTTGTGGGAAGCAAGGAAAGTGACTGAAATCTGGAAGAGAGCAGAGCAAGCACCATTGTTCCCTCTCAGACCCCTTCTCCACAAACAGTGTCATAAAGCAGCGACATGGGTTGCCCTGCCCTGGTGAACACCTAAGGCTCTGCCCGCCATTATGTAACAGGCCCATAGAGACAAAGAAAATGGCCCAAACAAAAGAATAGATCAAAGCTCCAGAAAAAAAAAAAAAAAAAACAACTAAGCAATGAAGAGATAGCCAACCTATCAGATGCACAGTTCAAAACACTGGTAATCAGGATGCTCACAGAATTGGTTGAATTTGGTCACAAATTAGGTGAACAAATGAAGGCTACACTAAGTGAAATACCCGAAAAATGTACAGAGAACCAATGGTGATGTGAAGAAAACTTGTACTCAAATCAATGGAGTGGACCAGAAGGAAGAAAGAAACATCCAATCAGAAAAGAATGAAGAAACAAGAATTCAAAAAATTGAGAGGCTTAGAAACCTCCAGGACATCTCTAAATGTTCCAACATCTAAATTATAGGGGTACCAGGAGAAGAGGAAGAGCAACAAATGGAAAAGTTATTTGAACAAATAATAAAGAAGAGCTTCCCCAATCTAGCAAAGGAAATATACTTCCAGGAAGTCCAGGAAGCTCAGAGAGTCCCAAAGAAATTGGACCCAAGGAGGAACACACCAAGGCACATCATAATTACATTACCCAAGATTAAAGATAAGGAGAGAATCTTAAGAGCAGCAAGACAAAAGGAGAGAGCTATCTACAAAGGAGTTCCCATAAGACTGTCAGCTAATTTCTCAAAAGAGACCTTGCAGGCAAGAAGGGTCTGGAAAGAAGTATTCCAAGTCATGAAAGGCAAAGACCTACATCCAAGATTGCTCTATCCAACAAAGCTTTCATTTAGAATGGAAAGACAGATAAAGTGCTTCTCAGATAAGGTCACGTTAAAGGAGTCCAAGTCCTTTGCCATCACTAAGTCCTTATTTTATGAAATGTTAAAGGGACTTATCTAAAAAAGGAAGATAAAAAACATATACAGTAAAATGACAGCAAACTCACAATTATTAACAACCACGCCTAAAACAAAGACAAACACAAACTAAGCAAACAACTAGAACAGGAACAGAATCACAGAAATGGAGATCACATGAAGGGTTATCAACAGGGGGGAGTGGGAGAAGGAGAGAAGGGGAAAAGATACAGAGAATGAATAGCATAGATGATAGGTAGAAAATAGAAAGGGAGATGGTAAGAATAGTATAGGAAATGTAGAAACCCAAGAACTTGTATGTACAAATCATGGTAATGAACTAAAGCAGGGGAATGTGAGTGGAAGGGGGTGTGCAGGGCAGAAGGGAGTGAAGGGGAGGAATGGGACAACTGTAATAGCATAATCAATAAAATATTTTTTAATTGATATCCAGAAATCAGCTTCATTTACAAGCCAATAATGAACTAACAGAAAGGGAAATTAAGAAAACAATTTTATTCACAATTGTTACAAAAAGAATAAAATACCTAGGAATAAACCTAACCAAGGGTGTAAAAGACCTGTATTCAGAAAATTCAGTACTCAGAAAAGACACTGAAGAAAGATATTGAAGAAGATACAAATAAGTGGAAGCACGTACCATGTCCATGGATAGAAAGAATTAATATCATTAAAATATTCATACTACCCAAAACAATCTATAGATTCAACACAATTCCTATCAATATTCTAATGATGTGTTTCACAGAACTAGAATAATTCAAAAATTTATATAGAACCACAAAAGTCCCACATAGCAACAGAGATCCTGAGAAAGAAGAATAAAGCTGGAGGAATCACACTACCTAATATCAAACTATACTATAAGGTCATAGTTATCAAAACAACATGGTACTTGCATAAAAACAGACACTTAAATCAATGGAACAGAATAGAGAGGCCAGAAATAAAACTGCACCTTTATGGCCAATTAATATTTGACAGAAGAAGCGAGCACATATAATGGACTAAAGATAGTTTATTCAATAAATGGTGTTGGGAAAACTGGACAGATACATGCAGAAAAATGAAACTAGACCACCTTTGTACACCACACCCAAGAATATCAAAATGGGTCAAAGACTTAAATATTAGACCCCAAACCATAAAAACCATAGAAGAAAACATAGGCAACAAAGTCTCAGATGTTTCACGTAGCAATATTTTTTTGGATGTATTTCCCCAGGCAAGGAAAGCAAAAGGAAAATAAACAGATAAGACTTCATTAAATTAAATTTAAAAGGTTTTGTACAGCAAAGGAAATCATCAACAAAAACAAAGACAACCCACAGAATGGGAGAACATATTTGCCAACGCATCTAATAAGGGATTAATATCCAAAATTTATAAAGAACTTACAAAACGCAATACCAAACAAACAAACAACCCAATTTAAAAAATGGGCATGAATAGACATTTCTCCAAAGAAAATATACAGAAGGCCAATAGACATATGAAAAGATGCTCAACATCACTAATCATCATAGAAATGCAAATTAAAACCACAATGAGATACCCATCTCACACCTGTCAGAAGGCTCTCATCAATAAATCAAAAAATAACAAGTGCTGGTAAGGATGTGAAGAAAGGGGAACCCTTTTGCTTTGTTGGTGGGAATGCAGATTGGTGCAGCCACTGTGGAAAGCAGTATGGAGTTACCTCAAAAAATTAAAAATGGATCTGCCTTTAGACCCAGCTATCACACTTCTGGAAATATATCTGAAGGAACCTAAAACACCAATTTGAAAGAACATAAGCACCTCTATGTTCATTGTCGCATTATTTATAATCACCAAGACACAGATGCAGCTCAAGTATCCATCAATAGATGAGTGGATAAAACAACTATGGGACATTTACACAATGGAACACTACTTAGCCATAAAAAAAGAAGAAAATTTTACCCTTAGTGACCGTATGGATGGACCTGGAGAACATTGTGCTAAATGAAATAAGCCAGTCAGAAAAAGACAAATACCATATGATTTCACTCATATGTGGAACCTAATGAACAAACTGTACTAACAAGGAAAATGGAGACAGACTCATAGATAGAGAGCAGGATCACAGTTAGGGGGTGGAGGGATTGAGCAAAAAGGAAAAAGGACTCATGGACACAGACAGCAGTGTGGTGATAAAGGAAAGGAGTTATAGGGGGACTAAATGGTAATGGAAAAAATATAATAAAGATTAAATTTTTAAAAAAGAAAAGAAACACCCTCACCCACAGGGGCCCAGATTTCTTGCAGAGGCTCTGCCAACCAGAGCCCACGTCTCATCAGGAGAGACACCTCAAGAGCCTCGATTAGCACACAGAGCTCACAGGAAAAATGGAAGTGTCAGGTATGGGACACAAGACAATGTGGTCCCAGGGGAGAATGGAGTCATAGGAAGGGAGAAGGGCCACATCTTGCCTTTCATCCCCATGCAGGAGGGATCAGCAGCCTGTGTGGCCTTGTCTCCTCTCCACAAAGAGATGCCCCCTTGCTGCCTTCTGGCCCTGCCCAGTGAGTTGACATACTCTCTGGGCTTGGTCAGAGCACTCTCCCTTCTATGTGTTCACCCCAGGGCACACCAGGCTGGCAACTCACAGAAAGGCCACAGTGCCTGGCACATGCAAGCTCCAGGAGCAGACATCATTTGACAGGAAAGTGAGAACTTAACAATGTCTTCCTTGGCTGCATTTAGGTGCTTCTGGACAAGCATTCACAACAGACCCATTCTTGAATCAGTGAGCCAGGGTTCTTATTGCAGAACTGAAGTCTTACATCTGATTCCCAGTGGACTTTTCCAGATGACCTACATCACTCCTTCCAGCGTGGCCTGTGGGAGGCAGCTGGGTCAATAGCATCAACAGCTTATTTGGCTATTTTGGTTTTTAACTTTTAATTTTTTAACCAATTTTAGACTTAGGGAAAAGTTGCAAAAGTAATAATAGAGAGAGTTCCCTTATATTTTTCATGCCACTGCCCCTTATGTAATATTTCATGCAACCACAGCACAATTATCAGGAACAGAAAATTAGCACTGGTGAATCTAAGTTAATATTTGTTAACTAAATTGCAGAGCCTATTCAAATTTCATCACTTCTTGTAATAATATCCTTTTGCTCTTGCAGATTCTATTCATGATTCTACATTGTAATCAGTGGTTATTTCTTCTTAGTCTCCTCTGGCTTGGGATTTTTCCTCAGTCTGTCCTTGTTTCTAAAGACCTCAACACTTCTGAGGGGGACATGGTCAGTTGTTTCGTAGAATGACCCCCAGTTTGGGTTTGCTCAATGTTTTCTCATAACTGGAGTGAGGGTATGCATTTTGGCAAGAATTGCATTAGAATGATGCTGTGTCCTCGTCATATAAAAGGGTTCATGATGTCATGATACTTACCTTGATCACCTGGCTAACTTAGTGTCTACCAGGTTTATCCATTGTAAATGGAATTATGTAACATATGCCCTTTGGTGCCTGGCATTTTTTCCTGGATATCAAGTATTTGAGATTCTCTGATCTCAGATTTCTTTACCCCAGGACATTCTATTGAACACTGTCATTTAGGAAACCAGGGTGAAGTCCATACTCTGGCATGGCAGTGCAGTATAGTGAGTAAACTCATGAGCAGTGAAGTGTGACTCCAGGTCAAATTTCATTCTTGCCACTCATGAGCTAGCTAACCTTGAGCAATTACTTTCTCAGTTGTGACTGTTAAATCAGTAAAATGGATGTGATGTGATAGCAACTGTACCATATGGCTGTTTCAAAGATTAAGATTTAATTAGAAGAAAGCCTTTAGCATGGTGTCTGGTATATAATAAATACTCAACAAATACTGTTATTGTTAATAACATCTTTGCTAATTTTTATTGATTACCATTATTTTTTATTATTACTAATATTATAACACTGCTCATTAGCTTTGCAGCCTCCATCTCTGAGTGCATAGTTTGAATAAGAAGACATTCCCAAGGGCTGCCAGGAAGCAGAAGAATTTCTGTGCCTCTTGGACCCTGAGTGGTCCTAGGTCATCGACAAATAACAGCACTCAGTGGATGTGTGTATTACTCAGGACACTCTAGAAAAGCTGAACATGTACAATGGAGAGAGAGAGAAACCTCTATTAAATAATTGGTTCATGCAATTGTGAAGGCCAACAAGTCCAAAATCCACAGGATAGGACAGTAGTCTTGGAGACCCAGGAAAAAGTTGATGGTGTTGATATTACAGGCTGAGTTCAAAGCTAGACTGCAGGCAGAATTTCCTCTTCCTCAAGGAAATCCATCTTTTTCTCTTTTAAGGCCTTTAACTGATTATTTGAAGCCCACCCACATTGTGGAGAGTAATCTCTTTACTTAATTATACTGATTTAAATGTCAATCTCATCTAAAAATGATCTTCAAAATGACATCTAGACTAATGTTTGACTAAATACCTTGGTATCATGGTCTATTCAAGTTAATATATAATATCAGCCATCACAGTGGACTGCGGTTCACATACAGGATTTGAAAACTCAAAACCCCTGCAGTGGCAGGTGCAGTGACATAAGTGAGGGACTCATCAGGTGGAGCTCACTGCATCCTGAGGATTTGTGGAGGCTGTGGCTAACTGAGGAGCCCAGGCCTCAGCGGAACAGGGTGACCATGCTTTGCCCAGTTCACTATCACATGGGAACATGGTATAACAGGAATCCCAAACACACTGGTTTTTTGTTTTTTTTTTTTTTCAGGAAATACTGAAATATGGATTTGCATGTGAAATTTTCTATTTTTTAATGCTGGCAATTAAGAATATTTTTTAAAATATGTACAGGCCAAACAAATCCAAAAATAAGGCTGCAGATGCCCTTGGGCAGCCAATTTGCAACCTTTGTCCCACAGGATCTTACTGAATCTGTCAGCTTTCTTGTTGTATTTATTCATGGAGCTTCTAGTAATAAAAATTGCAGTTTTGTCGAGGAGTAGTAAGTTCTTTCAAAGCAGGATTTCCCAGAAAATCCCAAGCAGTGGTTCTCACACTCTAGTGTGGATCCAAATCACCTGGAAAGCTTGTTAAGACACAGATGCTGAGCTCTCTCCTTCCCACCCCCATCACCACTGTCAGTTCTCGGTCCAGTAGCTATGGAGTGGGGACTGAAATTTTTCCTTTCTAGCAAGTTCCCAGGTGACTTCGAGAAGCATCTTCTAGAGGGGAAAAATAGAAGCTTGGTCTGCAGAAAGTGGATAACATGGCAACAAGACAGAGTAGACACTGCAGTAGGGTGAGCTGGGGTGGTCACTGTCTTTGACATCACTGGGCTATTTCTCTGGATTCACACCTCTTTGCAGAGAGGAGAGCCCTGTCCACCTTCCCTTTTGGGTTCCTTCTACTCACAGCTCCATAAAGAAGCACAAATGATGGGCTGTATGGTGAAGACATCTCCTGTAAGAAGATTTACTCATGAATGAGACCCAGGGTCCAGGGAGTGAACCTTCCTATTTCATCTTTGATGACCGAACAACATGTGAACATACTTAATGCCACCTATAAATGGGTAAAATGATAAATTTTGTGTTGTTTATAATTTACAACAATAAAATATTTGTGTATACATGTGCATTTATATTTGTAAAAACACAAAGCCCTCCTACACAACCACTGAGGGACTGACAGGGTCTGAATTGGGAATATATTGCTGGAAGGAAGAGCTCTCTAGCTTACCCAGTCATTCTGCAGATGGGTACACTAGGGCCTATGGAGGCCACCCTTGCAGTCAGGACTGGGACCGAGGAGTCTTGATTCACAGTTGAGTATCCTCTTTGCTTTACCATTTGAGGACCTAGCCTAGGGCCTGGTTTACAGAAACCCTCTGTAGTGAGTTGAATGGTGGTCTCCAAAAAGATATATTCATGTCCTCATCCCTGGAACTTATGACTGTGATCTTATTTAGAAGAAAAGTCCTTGCAGATGTCAGGATGAGATCAACATGTATTTCCCAAGTGGGCCCTTAATCCAGTGACAGTGTCCTTATAAGAGATACAAAAAGGAGACACCTGTGAATGAGAAGAGAAGAAGTCATACAAACACAGAGACAGAGAATTGGTCTACACAGTCAAAAGCTAAGGAATGCCTCAAGCCACCAGAATCTGGAAGAGGCAAGGAAGAACTCTTCCCTGGAACCTTTGGTAAATAAGCATAGCCTTATTTACCTTGATTTTAGACTTCTGGCCTCTAGAACTGTGAGACAATACATTTCTATTGTTGCAAACCACCCAGCGTGTGGCAATTTGTTACACCAGTCCCAGGAAACTAATATACTCTCCATAAATGTTGGCTGAAAAGTGAAGAGAGGAGAAAGGGACGGTACTTTTGAAAGTAACAAATACTACAGAAAAAGCTTAAATCTAGGCATCTCAAACCTAAGCTAGCTTCCCTAACTATGGTGAGGTGGTCACTTCTGTATTACAAAACCTCATCCCTAGCCTCCTCCAAGACACTTGACTTCCTCTTAGCTCACAGAAAGTCAGCTAGGAACATATCTCCTACTCCCAAGCAGCCTCTGTGTACACACATGCACAGCCCAGTCCTCTAATATGTCAAGGCTGGAATTCCCAGGCCACATTCCCTGAGTAGGCTCAAATCCCCTCTAAGAAAAAGAGTGGCAAACCCCACAGAGTTCCTGCACAATCAGTGGGATCAAAGTCTTTCTCTGTTGTCCCACCCACTCAGATGAAAGCCAAGTGCCATCCCTCTGCAAGAGATAATCCAGCTTCCCTGCAAGAAACAGGGCTTCTCCACTGGTGGCTTTTTCCCAGATGCCTGGCCCTGCCTTTGTTGGTTGGAGTCCAACAGAAGCTTCTCTCCAAGGCTGAAGAAACAGAAAGCAGGAGATTTTCTCTAGCTGCTCTTTGATGCTGCCAACAGCCAGGTCTTCCCATCATCCAATCTAGTCTCTGCCCTCCCAGGACAAATTAGGGTCTCTACAGCTCAGTTGAGATGGAAATGGTTTTCCACATGCTCATCCAGGCCTAGGCACCCCACTCTGAATTAGGAGGGGCCCCAGTCCCCATGTTAGATTAGGCACTCACAGTGACCAGAAAATCAAGAATTAGCTACTGCAGATGCCCCATTCTCCACTCTCTGAGGAGGTCCTCAGCAGCCTCCTTCCCAAACCTCCCAGCTGGAGGAGACAAAACCCCAGCAACTCCACTCCACACATTCCTTCTCTCCCAGACATGGTTTACCACATGCACTCAGAATTTCCTATTAAGAGAGGAAAAAATGATCCTGAGTCAATCTCAGGAAGCATCGTCTCTGCCAGAAAGAGGCAACAGTCTGCGAAGACAAGACTCACTGCCACGTGACTCCTCAGAAGGATGGAAAAACTGGGGGCTCCAAATTCGAACCACACTCCCCCAAAAGTGATTTTGAAAAGAATTTTCCACCACCAGAGTTTCTGTCTTCAATTCGTTCTTTAAATAATAACCAAATATCTTTTGGATTTTTCCTTTGGCCTGACAAACACCTAGCAATACCCACCACACTAGCCTGTGCCCCAGCCTGTGACGTTTAGGCCACTGGTCAGTCAGCAAAGAGGCAAACAGACCCTCCAAATGTGGTATTGAAGCTTCAGCCAATGGTGTGGGATATGGTTCTCAGGTTGGAGAAGGTCAGGAATGAGCCCACAGACAGGGCAGGCTCCTTTCCCCTTCTTCAGCACCCAGCCAGCCACTAGACGCAGCTTCATCATTGTTAGGGAGTCACATCAGGTCTTAAAGGCACTTCCTTTCTCTCCTAGAAAGTCCCATCATCTGCCTCTCATGCAACTGGATTCCCTAAATCCAGGTTCTTAGAAGTCTGCCTAGCTCTGCAGCCATTTGCATTAGTCTAAGCTGGGAACGAGTTTGAGATGATCCAACGCTGTTTGCAACATTCCTAAAAGCACAAATGGTTTGCTTTTCCTTTTAGCACATCTCACCCCCCACCTCCACTGTTCTGTGGGCAAGACACTCTGAGGGATTCCATGTGGTGGTCCTGCTTCAGCCAGCCCAGGACTTGACTCTGGCTCATATTTGCAGGCTTGAGTCATAGAGCCAAATGGAGGCCCACGTACCACTTGTCTAAATATCTAAATGTTATAAATCAAGCATATGAGCTGTTCAATAAAATATGTTTCGTGCTCCTAACCTTACTACAGACTTTCATAAGACCTGGAAAGCTATGTTTGAATTCTGAATTCTAAGGCTTCACAGTGGTCCACTCCAGAGTGTGACAATGCAGGGAAACCTGACCTAGACCAAGGCCCAGCCCCTTTCTGCCACCAGCAAATCCCTCTGGTGCTGCAAAGGCCTTTTGTGCACACACAACAATCATCCAGCCCAAAATCTAAGTTATATTTCCACTTCCACAAAGAGCTGTCCCTTGGCCACTCCTCCACCTCCATGCTCTAGTTAGGTCAACTTTGGGGGATGCACCCAGGGAGGAGACCTACACAGGTCCTGGGAGAAGGCTCTCTGCCATTTGGGCAGGAAATCCAGGGTCCCAGGTACACAGAACTTTGTTAGGGAGGGCCTCCCAGGTTCTGAGTAGGCATGTCCTGTAGTCCAGACTCCTCACCCTGTGGGGAGGAGCTCAGCCAGAGAAATGCCAGAGTAGAGCCCTCTAAAGTACAGAGTCCAAGGCTAGGGCAGTACTGGTGTGATTTTGGGACATTTCGTCAACCCCTCTATGTCTCAGTTGCATCATCTGTAAAAATGAGATGATAACAACGCTTAATTTATGGAGGTGATGTGAACGTTAACTGTGATAAGTAAGACACCCAGCACGGTGTCTAAATCATAGTAATTAAGTACTGCTGTATAATAAATGACTCCAAAGTTTAGTGACCCCAAATGGTGTTACTCCAAGTTTAGTAACACCATTGTATTATCTCTCACAATTTTGTGAGTTAGGAGTTCAGGCAGGGATAGGCTGGGTGATTCATCTGCATATCACAGCCGATACTCAGTGTCCAGTTGATGGATAGGTGGTTTGCAGGAGCCTCACTCATATATCTGGTGCTTTGGTGGGGACACCTAGATCTCAGATGGTGGGAGCTGATCTCAGTTGGAACTATGATTAGAGTGTTCACATGTGGCCTTTTTAGTATGATGAGCTCAAAGTAATCAAAGACCTTTTGGGCTCTGAGAGCAGGTGTCCCAACACAAGAAGTGAAAGCTGCCAGGCACTTAAGTCTGGGTTCAGAAACAGCACTTCTGTCATTTTCTACTGGTTAAGTGGTCACAGAGCATTACCTGAGTCAAAGAGAAGAGACATAGACTCCATAACTCAATGGGAAAAGTAGGAAAAAAATTGTGGCCATCCTTATTCTATCACAGATGGAATAACTATCATAATTTTTCAAACCAGGAGATCAGAAAATGATGGGGCCATTTTGGTCTATGACATCTTGAAGTATAACAAAGTTATTTTGGAAACCTTAATATTCAGTACTACTCTAATTCTCTCTTCTCTCTACTGACCCCACTACCTTACCCACCCCATGTCCCATTCAGTAGAGCCTCCCATCACATGAGTCAATCCACTCAACCAAATTGAAGTTTCTAATGAGTGCAAGGAGTGTCAGGCGGTGTTCCCAGAAAGATAAATGAACTTTCAGAAAATCTCTCCCTTCCCTCATGCAGTTCACAGTCTACTGAAAGGAATGTGCTGGTAAGCCGCCTTTCTGAGGAGGTGAGGGCCCAGATTGTAGTGTTCACTGATTTTCCTGGCATAAATATTCCCACCATGGTTGATTTCAAACTGCCAACATGATTTTACTGAATCTGAAGTTGGGATGAGATGCACAAAATCAGCTCTTGTGAGCTGGTGTGCACTGGCTCTGGCATCCACTGACATTTTCCAGCAAATGAAAAGATGAGGTGTGGTCAATGTCAAGAACGAGATGCCGGAGAGACTGTGTCTGGTTGTGGGGGAGGGGGGGTGGTATCTTCTGAATGAAGTGACATTTAAGATGAGTTTGAAGGATGGGTAGAGATGAGTAAAAGAAGGCATTCTGGGTAGGAGAAACAGCTTGGAAAAAGGACCAGGAGTGGGAAAGTCCAAGGTATAGCAAAGAACAGTGAGAGGCAGGATAGAGGGAGAAGAATGGTTAAGGATCTGATTGAAAAAGTTATGGCTAGAGTTCTGGCCAAGATGGAGGCATAGGTAGAGACCCCTTGCTTCCTTTCACAACCCAAAAGGAAGATAACAAGCAATCTGAAATCAATAAACAACCAAAAGTGCCAGAAAATCTAACTGCACAGAGCTCCGACAACAAAGGAATTAAGGAAAAAATCAACCAGAACAACCAGATGGGTAAGGCAGCAGGCCATGTGGGCGACTAAGAAAAACCATGGCCACGCTGCAGACCTTTGGGGGCAGGCCTGGCTGCCTATGGGCTGCGCAGGAGGGGCTGACTTAAGGGGACTCAGAGGTGGCTGTGGACTACAGCAGTTGTGGCGGTAGGAGAAGCTCCCAGTCTCACACCAGAAAGTTTGTTGGAAAGTGTGCTAGAGAAAAGCATGTGAGCTGCATTGTTCCCTCTCTGGCCCCTCCCCCACAGGCAGCACCTCTGTGCAACAAGGAGTGTTGCCCCACTCCATTGAATACCTAAGGCCCCACACCCTTACAACCTATCAGCTGCGCCAAGACAAAGAAATATGGCCCAGATGAAAGAACAGAGTAAAGCCTCAGAAAGAAAGCTAAGTGAGGAGGAGATTGCCAACCTATCCAATGGAAAACTTAAAGCCCTGATAATTAAAATGCTCAAAGATCTGATTGAGCTTCATTGAAAAATGAAAAAAACAAATGAAGGATACCCAAAGGGAAATAAAGCAGAATGTTCAGAGAACCAACAGTGACAGGAAGGAAACCAGGACTCAAAACAATGATTTGGAACATAAGGAAAAAATAAATATCCATTCACAACAAAATTAAGAAACAAGAATTCAAAAAAGTAAAGACACTCATACAAACCTCTGGGACAACCTGAAACATTCCAATATCTGAATTATAGGGGTGCCAGAAGGAGAAAAGGAAGACCAAGAAATTGAAAACTTATTTGAACAAATGATGAAGGAAAACTTTCCCAGTCTGGCAAAAGAAATAGACTTCCAAGAAGTCCAGGAAGCCCAGAGAGTCCCCAAGAAGTTGGACCCAAAGAGGAACACACCAAAGAGGAACACATCATCATTAAGTTACCCAAGATTAAATATAAAGAGAGAATCCTAAAAGAAACAAGAGGGAAGGAGAGAGTTACCTACAAAGTAGTTCCCATAAGACTACCATCTGATTTCTCAAAAGAAACTTTGCAGGTAAGAAGGGGCTGGAAAGAAGTATTTGAAGTCATGAAAGGCAAGGACCTCCATCCAACATTGTTCTATCTATCAAAGCTTTTATTTAGAATGGAAGGGCAGATAAAGTGCTTCCCAGATAAGGTCAAGTTAAAGGAGTTCATCATCACCAAGCCCTTATTATATGAAATGTTAAAGGGATTTATCTAAGAAAAAGAAGATAAAAAATATGAACAGTAATATGACAACAAACTCACAATTATCAACAAATGAACCTAAAAGAAAAGAAAACCAACCAGAACAGGAACAGAATCAGAGAAATGAACATCACACAGAGGAATCTCAGTGGGAGGGAGAATTGGGGAAAAGGTGCAGGGAAAAAGAAGCATGGTTAGTAGGCATAAGGAAGACAGGGGGAGATAAAAAATGGCATGGGAAACAGAGGACTCAAAGAACTTATATGTACCACCCATGGATGTGAACTAACGGGGGGAATGCTGGAGGCTTGGGAGGGGCAGGGCAGATGAGAGATAGAGGGGAAAAAATTGGAAAAACTGTAATAGCATAATCAATAAAAAAAACATTTAAAAAAAGAAAAAGTTATGGCTAACTCCAAAGATGGAGGGACTTGAAAGCAGAGCTGAGAAGTTAATTAATCAGGCAATAGGGAGCCATGGAAAGATTTTGAGCAGGGACTGATGTGATCTAAAAAGAGTAAGCGGGAAGCAGGGTGAAGGATGTACTGGAAGCAGAGACAGGAGATGGGATGGCAGGAAGAGAGGAGGTTGCAGCCCTAGCTGCACAGAGAGGCTCTGACATGAGGGACAGCAAAGGACCATGTTATACTCTGCTCTAAGGCTACAAGCTAGGGACTGAGGTGATTAGTTTGCTCTGAGGAGGTATTCTCTCAGAGAAATTTGAAATGTTAATGGTCAATTCTTGAAAGTGGTTCCATATTCTGACAAAGGGTAAGGAGCTATCTAGCGGCAGCTTGCAGGGGAAAATTTAGGGACAAGGGACTTCTGCAAGGCCTTCCCCTTTGCTCCAGTAAGTAGCTTTCCTGTACAGGGCCCAGCATCCTTTGTGGACTCTCTGAAGTCTCAGGTAATTTTTGGGCACTGTTCTCCACAGTGACAAAGGGAAGCCAGGACAGGGAAAGCCGAGAACATGTTTTGAACTTGATATGCCTGTGCTAAGAGGTTAGTGGTTCATCCTTCAGCCCTGTAGTGCTCAGTCAACCTTGGTGTCATTCTAAAAGAGAATGGGACATGAAGAGTCACCAAAGATGGTTGTTACACAGATGCCATGCTCTGCAGCCTGTCAAGTGCTTTCAGAATACCCGATTAATTATCAGACCTATACTGTCTAAGTCGGTATCTATGGTCCCATTTTATAGATGGAGAAGCTGAGGCCCAAAAGGTGAGAGGCTTGCACAGACAGTATGTGGTAGAGCATTGTTGGTTCCTGCCCAATGATTTGCCTTAGAATGCCCACCACGTTGGGGGACACAAAACTTGCACTTATGAAACAATAGGAAGGAAATAAAGTATGGTCTTCTCCAACTCAACAACCCTGATGACCTGGGGCTGAAGAAGTCCTTAGGGAATCCCATCAGAACAATCTGTTTCACCTGTGTTTCTTGCCCAAAAGCAGCCCTTATAGTTAGCCCAAATGAACTATACCTCTACTTATATGTGACCAGAATATAACTGGAACATCTCAGTGCCAATCTGAACACAGAGTTAGATTCAAATTAAATATGGGTCCTCTACAAAATCTTAGTTGTTGGGGGTTTGTTTGAACCTCTTAAAGATGCAAATGTAGGAGGAGAGGAAAGAGTGGAGCGTCGGATATCTGTTCTAAGTCCACAAACCACTACAAACTGTCTTAAAAATCCTTCTACACAAGTCTTACACCACAGGGCAGGGTCCCACACAACCTTTCTTCTCTCACCCTCAAACTCTTCAGCCCCTGCTAGCTTTTTGTCTCACCTCTGTCTTCCTTACTCTCTCTCTCTCTCTCTTCTACACAACATCACCAATAGATTTTTCTTCTGAAAGTACCTCTAACTGTTCCCTTTCAAAAATCAATTTAGCCTCGCTAGCCTCTAGCATCTTCTGGTTGACTTTCTACCTTTACTCCAATTAACACAGCAAAGGGCTGGGTTAGGAAGTCATGCGAAGTCCCAGGGAAAAGACTGTGAATAAAAACATGTTTGTCATTACCACTTATTTTACTAGGTACGATGAAAAAGATTCTGAGCTGCACTAGGGGTACCCAGATATCATAGCTCTGTCATTAAGTGTGCAACCTTGAGTAGGTTATTCAATTCTTGGGCCTTGATGTAAGACTAAAACCTGGGTTCAGTAGCTCCTCCTCGTGGGATGAGAGATGCTGTGAATTGTGCACCTACTAGGTCTGAAGATGAAGAGTAGTTGGCAGGATCATATTCTTGAAAAAAAGGCACAACTTCAGGGTCCCTATCATGAGGAAATGGACAGACCTAAACAATTGATCTGTGTCACTCAAAAATGCCAACATCATAACAGACTGTTAAAAAAAAATAACAGATGATTTCTCAGCCTTTTGGCTAAGATCAAGTGTGAAAAAGAAATAACAGGTCCAAAATGAAGTCACTTGTTGTAAGCCCCATGCCATAAACCAAGATTTAATTGCAGTTTCAACCTCTCCAGGATGTGACCAGTCGATCTGGAATTTTCTTATCAGCACTAATGAGGTAACCTGCCTAATAGATAGGTCCCAGTTCTTCACCAAAAGGAAGGTGACTTTGCCTGAACCAATACTTTTTTTTTACTAATAACTTTCTCGTTTCACCCCCTTTCTGACTTCCATTTGCACAGAGCTCCTTTCCATTTGCTAGATGGTATACTGCCTGAATCATGAATCATTGAATACAATCAATTTGATTTTTAAATTCATTCCATTGAATTTTTGTTCTTTAATAGGGCAAAGATAAGAGACTACAGAGGTAAGCCATGTAAGAGGCAAAGTTTATATATATATAAACTTTGTATAAAGTTTATATATATGTGTATAAATATTTTCTAAACTCCTACAGACCGGCTTCTATCTCAGTCCCTACAAGGTCCCAGAAACAGTTCAACCCATGTATCCTTCTAGCAGGCTGGTCCACTCCCACTTACAAAGCAGTGATGACCCTGATTCAGCCACCTATTTCTGTGTCACAAAAAAACCTTAAATCTTGGTGACTCAAAGCAACAAAAATGGAGACTTCTGGCCAGGATGGAGGCATAGGTGGAAATACTGTACCTCCTCTCACAACCAAGATTAAGGACAACAAATATTTATAAACAATAACACAACCGGAACACAGAAAATTGAACTATGGAAATCTGACAACCATTCAACCAGACCAGTAAGAGGGGTGGAATCGGCAGCTGGCTGAGAGGGAACACGGCAGAAAAAGGCAGTGGCTGCCAGACCCAGGAGCGCTGGGGGAGCATAGGTGGTGCAGAGCTTGCAGACTCCAGACGCAGGGAGGAGACGAGCAGAGCATGCAGGGCAGTTGGCCAACCATGGACACACATTCGCGCGCAGATAAACTAGGCAAGAACGAGCAGTGAAATGGACCGCACAGCCCAGGGCCCCAGTGACAGGAAATAAAGCCTAAAAACACCAATTAAAAAGGCGCCAGGAGAGGCTCCCAGCCTCACAGGAGAGGTCATTGGGGTAACCCGCAGGGTCCTGGAGCATGCATAGGCCTGCCCACCTGGGAACCAGCACCAGCGGGGCCCAGTTTCTGTGTGGGAGGCAGCAGAGGGGACACAAATCCAAGAGAGCACTGAACAGGCACCATTGTTCCCTCTCTGATCCCACCCCCACAGACAGCGTCACAACCCGGTGACTAGGTTGTCCTGCCCTGCTAAACACCTAAGGCTCCACCACCCATACATAACAGGCGCCACCTGACCAAAAATGACTCAAACAGAAGAACAGCTCAGAGCACCAGAGCCAATACTTTTAAGCAACCAAGAGATAGCCAACCTATCAGATGCACAGTTCAAAACACTGGTGATCAGGATGCTCACAGAATTGGTTGATTTTGGTCACAAATTAGATGAACAAATGAAGGTGTTGATAAGTGAAATGAAGGAAAGCACACAGGGAACCAATAGTGATGGGAAGAAAACTGGGACTCAAATCAATGGAGTGGACCAGAAGGAAGGAAGAAGGAAACAACCAAACAGAAAAGAATGAAGAAACAGGAATTCAAAAAAAGTGAGGAGAGGCTTAGGAACCTCCAGGACATCTTTAAACATTCCAACATCCAAATTATAGGGGTACCAGAAGGGGAAGAGGAAGAGCAACTAGTGGAAAAGTTATTTGAACAAATACTAAAGGAGAACTTCCCCAATCTGGCAAAGGAAATAGACTTCCAGGAAGTCCAGGAAGCTCAGAGAGTCCCAAAGAAGTTGGACCCAAGGAGGAACACACCAAGGCATATCATAATTCCATTAGCCAAGATTAAAATGAAGGAGAGAATCCTAGAATCAGCAAGAGATAAGGAGACAGTAACTTACAAAGTCGTTCCCATGAGACAATCAGCTGATTTCTCAAAAGAAACCTTACAGGAAAGGAAGGGCTGGAAAGAAGCATTGAAGTCATGAAAGGCAAGGACCTACATCCAAGATTGCTCTATCCAGCAAAGCTTTCATTTAGAGTGGAAGGACAGATAAAGTGCTTCCCAGATAAGATCAAGTTAAAGGAGTTCATCATCACCAAGCCCTTATTATATGAAATGTTAAAGGGACTTACAAAGGAAAAAGAAGATGAAAAATATGAACAGTAAAATGACAACAAACTCAAAATTAGCAACAACCAAACCTAAAAATACAAAAACAAAAACAAACTAAGCAAACAACTAGAACAGGATCAGATTAACAGAAATAGAGATCACATGGAAGTTATCAGCAGGGAGTGGGGAGGGGAGGATGGGGTAAATGTATAGGGAATAAGAAGTATGAGTTGTAGGTACAAAATAGACAGGGGGAGGTTAAGAATAGTGTGGGAAATGGAGAAGCCATAGAACTTATATGTACAACCCATGGAAATGAACCCATGGACATGATGGTGAGGGTGTGGTGCAGGGTGGAGGAGAATAAAGGGGAGAAAAAAATGGGACAACTGTAATAGCATAATCAATAGAACATATTTAAAAAATAAAAAATTAAAATAAATGCAATC